>JBCNYG010000004.1:23319701-23335062 GCA_039654305.1 Porochilus rendahli | reverse complement strand
AAAATCATTTTACAAAAACTTCAAGATCTCCTAAAAGCAAATGAAAATAATTTGCAAGCATTAGTAAGAAATTTCAGACACCCTTGGTACATATAGGTATGCTCAGTCATGCAAGGGAAACTATTCACAAAACAACTGGCTGCATAAAAGTTGAAGTCTGATGACTCCCTCAAAAGCTCCATTAGGACTCATAGCCAGCGATCTCTGCTTCAGCATCAACTCAGCATCATATTTCTTGCAGTGGTCACGATACACAAGACACAGCTAGAACACCACGACATGCTTACCAAGGCCCGAACACATGGAAACTGTTATTAGCAGAAACATGGAGGAAAAAATTATATTTGAGATGAATTATTAATTCAATATCATATTGCTCTGCCTCCAGTGTTGTTACTGACCATCTCGAAAATTGCTGGACCCAGAGTTCACCAAAGAGCCAGTCATGTATTAAACTGAAACATCGTGGTTTAAGGTCGCCTCCAGTATATAGGTATCAAAAAACTATGTAAGACGAGTGGGAACGTTACCAGACACAGGTATCAACAGGTTATTGCTTCCCATTATGTTTCAAACCTGCAGGTGGCTCAGATTTCTCACCACAGGGTTAATAACAGACTGTTATCTGACCATTTGATGAATGAGCTGCCCTCTAAAATAGCTTACTTGTGTATTAAAAATGGATTACAAGTGTCTTGGGCCTCAAGAATTTTTAGTAGCCCTTACAAATTTTTAATATTCGTAATTTGAACATCTTGAAGGTGTCTGATTCTTTTAATAGAATTATTCATCAGGACAAGCATCAGGGAGTCTGGTACCATCATGGCCAGTGGCACTTTTGACCCTGAGTGATACTTTAAATTTTTCAAAATGATGTTATATATTTTATTATAAACAGGGCCATCTGATTATTTTTCTGTAACAAATATAGTCTTGAAAGTGAAATTAAGCTTTTGCGACAAGACTTTTGTCCAGGCAAAAAACAGGAATATTTATATTTAAAAAGCTGTAAAGATTACAAAAAATTACGAAAATTACAATGTTACTGTATACACCCTAGGTGTATCTGCTTTATAAATCCTACAGTTTCTTATATATTCTAATTTCCTGTGTATTGTGATTTCTACAGACATAATAATGCACATAGGTTGTATCAAACTGTTTTTATGTTATAAACATGTTAAACATGTTGTATAGAAAATAAAAATCGGATAATGAGACATGTACTTCTTGTTCTTCACTTTGCATAATATATCTAAGATACTGATTTTGCCATACTGGCTAGGCACTGTTTACAAGAATTTTTGTGAACCATCATAAATGCCATGTTGCGCCCGTCAAAAAAGTCCCCTCCTAAACACGGGCTCCGATTTGGGTTATACATTTAAGCTTGGCACCAAATACCATATTACCAGTAAAGGTTTATATGTACGAAACATTGTTATCAACAGAAATTGAAATTTCCTGAAAAGCTTGGTACTGTAAAGGTTTGCAAGAGCCAGAAGGTTTGGTCCATCAAAACGTGCTCCATACGAGTTGGCAAGACTTTTCACACCTCAATGTTTTTGGCATTGTTGCATATACACATGTAGTGTATCTTTCATGAAATCTTCACCACATTTTCCTGGTTTACCAACAAGAGAATGTGTTTTTTGTCCATGCCACAGTGATACCACAAATAAAAGTGAATGACCTACAGTGTGCTGAATTACCTTTGGTAATGGCTTCATCTTTTCCCACATCTTCTCTGATGTCAACAAAATCTCCTTTATTCTGTAGAGGTCACAGGGATGAGTTATTGGAAAGCTTTTCATGAGCTGTACAGAAACTGAAGGAGTTGTAACACTTACATTGGACATCTTTTCAAGATCTTCTGTAAAAGCAGCTCTGTCTTGAAAGCTTTTCACCACTTTGTGCAAATCATCAAGTTTATTTTTCACATCTACAAAAAAATGTATTCATTAAAATGCCTGAAGAGCGTGTCATCATGACATCTATTTGTTACGCCTATGCAAATGACTTAATTTTTGATTCAAGGAGCCTATTGTGGGGAAAAAAAAGAAAAAACAAATTGTCAGATGAATCCGAACACAACTCACGTTTTTTTCTGTGTTCTACGAGTGTCTGGGCCTGCTTAGCTGAACACTTTGTGAACCAGTTGTCTCCAAGGAGAACCGTGAGCTCATTGGTGTGAACTATTTTCCCAGGCATAAAAGCCAAAGAACCAAACGGTACCTAAAATAAAAGACAGATTATATGGTACGTCCCAAGTTGGCTCTGTAGGTGATTGTAGGTGTATGTGATGTCACAGAGTCTTTTTTTAGGTCATTCAGTAGGTGATGATAAAAATACTGTGTAGGTCATGCGGCACACTGGCAGGATATTGTGACAAAGCGACAGAAAGACACGACATCTAGCTCTCAGTAGAGCACTACTGAGTAGTCTATTTTATTACATGAAACATCCCACAATTACTAAAAAACAATGCACGACATGTGCAGTAGACAAGGTTAAAGGACTATACAACTAGGAAACATCAGTGAAAATATGTGATCAAGAAAATGTGAGGATCTATCCCACAGGAATCCTGTTAATGACAGAAGAATTTGAAATGAGCAATTCTTATTTACCATGATATCGTAGGACAGCTTATCAGGCAAAGTGCTGAGGCGCTCCTGCAGACTTTCATAGTCATTCTCCATTTTTTTCCTGGTAATGACAAAAGAAAAAAAGTAACACAGTAAATAATAAAGCACATCGTTCTGTAATGACAACAGAGCAGCGCAACAGGAACGAGAATGGACCTTTCTCCATGTCTAGATCTCGATCATGTGTAAAATCCAAATATCCATATAGAACTGAGCTTTCTTAGTTTTGTAACTAAAGCTACAGTAATTAAAGGGGCAATTTTTCACTTAATAAAACGGTAGGGGGTGTACAAGCTTGGCATGACACTCACCAGTGTGTAATTTGACTTTGACATTCTTTCACCACCTGTTGTTGGAACAGTAAGAAATGTGACACATTATAAACCTTGAACAGGAAAACAACTGAGCAAAAAAAACAAACCCCAAAATATGCACTTCAATCCAACAGCTGCCACAGACAGTGGTGTTTATTATACAGTACTGCTCACCACAGAAAGGTTCTAGGATCTATAGAATCAGGACTAAAGTAAATGGTAAAGTCTGATGGGCTTTAACACCCGAGCCTACTGGTTCATCAGGCTGGAGCTTACCTCCGGTTTCCTTAGCATGGAGCATCTGGATGGGACGCTAGTCCACTGCAGATTACCTTTCCAGTTTTTAATTATTTTTTTCAATGGTACCCATTTATACCGCTGGGTGGACAGCACACTTGCGGTTAAGACCTTGCCCAGGATTTTAGCTTGGTGGGGGACTGACAGGAATTTGAACCCATGAACTCGATCATGAACCAGCAGCCTAACCACTACACCACCGGCCTCACATAGCAGGAATAACAGCTTTTTAATCTTTTTTTTTAATCTCTTGCATAACCTATAAAAATCACCTCTGTTAAACTACAAGAAGTCATTATTAACATAAACTCCTTGTTACCCCACAAACAAACAAAAATAACTCTGCAACTTGCATATATTTTGCTTCAATTCAATCATTAGATATATGTAAATGTCCAATAGAAAAGTGGTGTGCTTCACTCTCCACAGCCACACTACTGTGAACGTGTAAATCTGTATAGGCTATAGACGTTATGTTTTCGTAATGTTTACTACATTTATTATTAAAAAAGAGCCCATTCACTAACCAGCATCTCAAACAAAAAGGCAATACAGTTTTACATCTCTGAAATAATACAGAACTGGCCACAATGTCTTTCTGAAACCATTTCCTTAGTCCTGAAATTGAGTGTCAGTGACCTCTAGACTGTGTGTGATATCGTAAAACATTCCCATCTTTGTTATTTCTCTGGAAATCATACGCCATCTTGTGTTTCTTAACCCATGACCTCAGACTTTTCCCACTTTATACAAATCACCGTTTTACTGCCAAGTTATAAAGAATGACGTGGATCGTTCCTCGGGTCACATGGCCTCGTTATCATCACCGTTAACAGTCACAGATCCAAGACAAGATATAAAACAGTTGAATAAAGAAAGGAGTGGTTTCACCAGGGAACCTTTTGTATTCCTCCAAAGTGAACTGATCATGGAATGTGCACTTTTTGGGTTTGAAACGATGCAATGGAAATAAAAACAAATAAACCGACAAACAAACAAACAAAAAAAGAAACAGTATAATTATAAAGGTCCTTTATATGGCCAGTGATTCCAAGCATTATTCAGACTAGGTCCATGACAAGTGCGCAGATATGATGCAGCTTCTCTTCTGTCTACGAATGGTTCACCTTTCATGAAGTCTTCCTGATCTGACTAATATGCCCAAATCTGAATCAGCAAATGTGACTGCAGATCTCACAGACATACTCTAATGATGTTATTGGTGGAACCCCTTCACTGTCCTTCCTCCTGGCTCTTTTTTGACAGCGTTAAGGGCCACGTCAGCTTCCCAGAAGGCACGGCTGCACTGGTCCTACCATCCGGAGCCGCCTCCGGTGGGGTTCTCCGTAATCAACCGGTGGGCCGACAGCAAGTATTTTGTGCTTGCGAACGTCCTCGAAGCAAAGTTTGTCTCTTCCCTTGCAGAAGCCTGCTATATTCGGCAGGTCCTTGGGGATCCCGCCACTCTCCATTCTGTAGATGTGTCCTAGCTGTCTCTGTCAATAGACAGTGAAGTCTCCTGGAAAAGTGCTACTTTCGGGCCTCCCCTCACCTTTTCTCTGACCACTACTACACAACATGTCTAGCTTCAGGCTGTGATTGAATTTCTAGTTTGGCAATCCCCTACTGACGGCTCGTCATTAAAGAGATCATGAGCCATAACAGCAACACAATGAAGATTTTGGTTTTAACTGTGACATGTGGAAAAGCATTAAACGTGATATAATTTGTGTGTAAACATTGCTGGTGTCATTACTTTTGCTCTAGCATGAACACTCTCCATATATGCAGGGGTCACTTTACCACAAGGAGCCTAAAATAGCCACACAACCTTCTAGTAGATGTCTGCAAGCATAAGTATTAGATTATTTACAATATTACACCCATACAGTCTCCAGTCCTTCATCACGTGGAAACTTTTTTCATTGCAATGTGTGACTTTTTTACCACTTATCATAAAAAAACATGAAAGCTGGATATAAAGAACAGAGTGGCAGTATCATGTTGTTGTTTTTACTGCATATGCATTGAACATAAAAGGAAGTAAAATAAACACCCAGTCGTTGTTCATGCATCTGACTGAAAGAAACCTCGAATAGCGTCATGCTCCCACGTGGCCAGTGAGCGACCAGGAAAACACGTGACATTTGAGAACCATCTAGAAGGCACATATATTACCGTTTCGTTTCTATGCATATGGTCATACTGTGTATTCTGTTACCATGGGAATGGACTACATGTCAATGTTTTAACTTAACCGTCCTCTAAACAGATAAGGGCTACGTTCAAACAGGATCTCCAGTCCTAGGCGCGCGCGTGTAAGCTTGCGTGCACGCTCACACGCACGCGCGTGCGTGCACAAGCTAAAACAGAGCATTTATTACCTTTCTGTGCTCCTCGTTTAATCTATCCAAGCCATTAGGTGAATCCCTGCTCATTTTCACTTCACCAGTCATACTTTGCTGCAATCCAAAAAATATATATATCTAACAGAAATACTCAAGGGTTTGAAGTCCTATAGAAATGTTTATGAATAGCGTTGAATGTATTCCTGCGTCCTGGTCGCCTTTCAGTCATCAACGAAGCAGTAGAAGTGATCCAATTCAAGATTGAGACCATTTCACCCTTGCATTGTCAAGCTCTTCCAAAGAAAACAGATGAATCCCTCGAGCTGTACTCCTCCAAATCGTCAGCAGCACTAGTCCACTTGCGCCATGTTTCTGTCTCAACAACAACACCGTCACCAAAGACAGGGTAAAAAGATAGACGGGTCGTGCATCGCTCTCGCGGCGTCAACAAGGACGCCATCTTGGAGAGGGCTCCATGGGGGTTTTTGCTATAAAAACAGTGGGGGAAGAGAGCATTAAGGAAAATTTTTAATGCCACTAGAAAGCGATATGTGCGTTTATTTGGCACATAACATACATAACATATGATGTCATAATTTCGGTGTGTTTATTCGTATTGTTAAGTAATGCATAGTATATATATATATATATATACACACACACACACACACACACAATGTAGTAGGCATTATTGTTTCAGGAGTACTTTTCATACTCATAATCTCATGTTGCTAATCATAAACCCATATATTTGAATAATGAGTTTACATTTATTCAGTCCATGTATGTAAGTAACTCACTCCTACTATAATCGGCCATATGGACATGATGCATACAGTGAAAAACACCGGTACCATTCTCATACCCAAGTGATCACACTCTCTTCTTACATGGATTTATATGGGATAAATGCTGTTGATGCCAATGGAACATTGTCCAAGATGGCGTCAAGTTGACGCCGCACAGCACATTGAAAACCGACGGAGCTCCCAGTCAACGTATTTAGATGTCTATGACCATCACAGCCATTAAAGACCACGTGAGGTAGCATCGATGCGCTCATAGGTGAGTTCAATTTACGCAGATTAATCCAAACATCATACAAAAGAGAACAAATAGCTCTGTTACGCTTCCATTAATATTCATTATCCTAAAAAACTATATTTAGTTTTTATATGTGTGTTTGCTGTGTGTAAATATATTTAAATAAAATCATTGATAATTAATAATATTTTCAATAATATTTTAACTGTCACTTTATCTAACAGGAAGCCCTATCAAATAATCTAACAAAAACGCAGTGTGTTTACATTTTTGAGTAAAAACAAGACAAAAGTGAAACACTGAGCACATTATTAGAACACCATAGTATAAAATACAAAAGTTAAAGACATTTTACAAGAAAAGGGAAGAGAACAAAGTAACGCCCTTATTTGGTGTGTGTTTGCCCAGCAATAGTGTGGTGAGGTTCAAGGTGTACCATGCCAGAGTTGGCTGAGTTAGGCTCCAGCCTCTTCCCAACCCTAATAGGATTAAGCGGTTTGGCGAGTGAGTGAGTGGCTCTTAGGTCTTCTGGAAGGTTGTTTGAGTTAAAGTAGCTGCTCTGTGTTTTTTCTCTCTAGCACCATTACTAAACATTGTCCCATATATCTAAGAGACCTGCTTGGTTTATACCTTTTGCATATAACTGAGATTTTGGTCTTAATTAAATTATTTATATAGCATTTATTCATTCATTTTCTGAACTGCTTAATCCTAATTAGGGTCACGGGGAGGCTGAAGCCCATCTCAGCTGACTCTGGGTGAGGGCAGAGTACAACCAGGACAGCTCACCAGGCCGTTGCAAGGCATATAATATTCATTCATTCATTCATTCCTTCTACAAGCCGCTTAATCCTAATTAGGGTGGCGGGGAGGCTGGAGCCCATCTCAGCCAAGTCTGGGCGAGGGCAGGTACACCCTGGACAGCTCACTAGTCCATCACAAGGCCAACACTAACACAACCATTCATACCCACACATAAGAGTGACTTGGAACAGCCAAATAGCCTACTGTGATATGTTTTTGGACTGTGGGAGGAAACCGGAGTACCCGGAGGAAACCCACGCAAGCATAGGAATAATAAGCAAACTCCACAAACAAACACACGAGCTGGAAATCAAACCCAGGACCTTCTTGCTGTGAGACCTGCTAACCACTATGCCACCATGCTGCCTGGCATACAGCATATATAATTTTAAATAAATTGTGAAATTTGCAGGAAGTCAGTGTAAGGATTTTAGGATTAGAATGACATGGCCCCTTCTCTCAGTCTTAAGGCACCTACAGAGACTTGTAAGATCTGGCAGATCCATATTGCTCCTAAGTGTGTATGTGACTTTGAATGGATGTGTGTTGCCCTGTGGCGCTCTGGCGAGCTGTGTGGAGTATACCTCACCTTTGCCCAGTATCAGCTGGGATAGGCACCAGATTCCTTGCGACCCTAAAAGGATTAAGCAGTTCAGTGAGTAAGTGAGTGTTATGTCCCTTGTGCTCTCTAACCCTAACAGTCTCTATTTGCATTCACCTTCACACATGTACACTACCTAGCTCATATATCTCTTACTCTATAAATTAAACGTTAAGTACGTTGTTGTCGTTATTTTGTGCTGAGTGAGTATATTGATTACTGTACATATAGATGTAAGAAGCCACTATTTTAGACTGTCCAGCACTTTTATTTTGAAGGGGGGAAATCCCGGCGTTGTTTGTCGGCCATGTTGGATCGTGGCGAGGACGAATACGTGAAGAGAGGAGAGTCTGGATTTGGGTTTGAAATTTTGAATTATAGGTGCACTAAAGAGGATTAAGTAATCGTCTCCTGGCTGTAACTCTAGCAGCTCTGATAATGAACAGACCTCTGAGGACATTTCTGTATCGCATGTTAAGAGTTAGGACTGACTTGTTCTCCGGCAGGACTTCCTTCCTGTGTCCTTGCACACGCGCTGCACCTTTACAGGCTCGGTACACGGGCGTGAAAACGCGCTCGTACCTGCAGTATGCTAAAAGGAAATTATTAGCACCCAAAACTCCTCCATACGGCCACGTGTGTCAGGTCGGAGACCCGGTGTTGCGCTGTAAAGCCGCAGACGTGGAGCCGACAGCCGTGCAGGGAGCGGACGTACAGCGCGTGATTGTCTCCATGGTAACGGTGATGCGCAGGCTGAAGTGTGTGGGACTGAGCGCGCCGCAGCTCGGGGTTCCTCTGCGCATCATAACTGTGGAGTATTCGGAGAAACTGCTGCAGGAGAACTCGCCAGAGACCATCGAGGCCCGCGGTCTGACCGCAGTGCCACTGAAGGTGTTCATCAACCCTCAGCTCCGCGTGCTGGACGGACAGACTGTCAGCTTCCAGGAGGCCTGTGCGAGCATCTCGGGCTTCTCGGCTTCTGTCCCACGCTACACCTCTGTGGAGGTGTCAGGTGCAAAACTCTCACACACTCCGCTCGCTTCTTCAGTAACTCCATCGCCGGACCACAACACCACTCCAGTGCAGGGGCAGCACGCACTGATATTCCCACCAAGGGCTATTTGAGGGTCAGACTTTCTGCTTTTCTGTGAAGTGGAATGAAACTGGAAGTTCGCAGGGAGAACACGAGAAGACACAAAACATGTTTATTCCTTTGGATGGTTGACTTTTATTGGTGGCCCGGTGGTGTAGTGGTTAGGGGGCTGGGCTCATGATCAGGTGGTTGTGGGTTGGTAGACCCCCACCGTGCTAAGACCCCTAGGCAAGGTCTGAGCCATAAGTGTGCTCCTGTCTACCCAGTAATATAAATGGGTACCAATATAAACACTGGGAGGGTCACTTGCGATGGACTAACATCCCATCCAGAAGGAGTCGCTTCATGCTAGGAAACCAGGGATAAGCTCCAGCCAGATGAACCAGTAGGCTTGGGTGTAAAAAAAAAAATAATAATAAATAAATAAGTAAATGTAAACAGCCGAAAAAACTTATCTTACCTACGGTGGTGTAGTGGATAGCACAGCCGCCTCATAGCATGAAGGTTCTGGGTTTGAGTCCTGTGCTCGGTGAGGGTGTTTCTGTGTAGAGTTTGCATGTTCTCCCTGTGCTTATGCGAGTTTCCTCTGGGTACACAGGTTTTCTTCCACAGTTCAAAGACATGTTGAGACATTGCGGCTCCAAATTGCCCCTATGTGTGAGTGTGAATGGTTGCGTATGTATGTGTTGGCCCTGTGATGGAGTGGAGAGTTGTTCAGGGTGTACCCCGTCTTTACCTGGAGATGGTTGGGATGGGTACCAGCCTCCCCGTGACCCTAGTGGGATTAAGCGGCTCAGCAAATGAATAAATGATTGATTGGCTTTTATCCAAAGCAACTTAGAACTGAAAAAGAAAATATTTTTTTATTATTATTATAATTTAAGAGATATAACTTTGCCCTTAATCAGTGAGCTTTGGCTACAATATTGCCAAACAGTAACTGGATTAGCAAAACTGAAAATCTAGTGTCTTTAGTGATTGGGACACCTTTTCACACCTACATTTTCTTTGTGCTCAGATCAAAATAGCTTGAGCACAGTATAAACACCATATGTTTACTTCTTTAGTAATCATTAGAGAAATAAAACCAATGCCAGTTCATGTAAAAGGTATTAAATATAAGCATAAAGCATGCTAGTAAGTGGACTGACATTACACAGGGTTGTGAATGAGTGTGTACTTGATGGATATGCCTAGTTCTGTCTGTCCCCACATTACAGATGTAGCTCTGGATCCACTGACCTGGACAAAGTCTTTACTGGAGATGAACAGAGAAATGGTTACGTGATTATGGTTAAGTTCGGGGCTGATAAAAGAATAGTTGATTCCTGCAACAGTTTAAATTAAAACACTAAACTATTGTGTAGTGACTGATCTGCTAATCCCTCTTTCTTTCTGAAGGACTGAATGAAAAAGCTGAGGCTGTCACATGGCAAGCGAGTGGCTGGCCGGCAAGGATTCTGCAGCATGAGATGGATCACCTCGATGGAATCCTTTATGTTGACCGTATGGACAGTAAAACATTTATTAACGTGAACTGGGAGGAATACAATGAATAACAATCCTGCATTAAATATATATATATACGTCCATTTGTCTTTGATTGTGCTTTAAACTTGTAAGGATTATACTATGTTGGGAAAATCCCTCTGTCCTCTGTTTCTCCCTCTCTGTCCTTCACTCCTCTACACCTTTGATCTCCGGATCTGGGAGCCGCTTGAAACAAAGAGGCAACACAGAGATGCTGTATGACAGTTTATTTTCAAGCCAGTCTCAAGAAACATTTAAGCAACTTCAGTATTTAAAGAGTCTAGGGGGTTGAGGGTTTCCACAAAGAACAATAACAAAGAGTGTGTGTGTGTGTGTGTGTGTGTGTGTGTGTGTGACAGGGTCAAATAAGGTCACAGGGGATTCAACCTAGGTGCAATTCAGACTATAAATCTATAAAATCTTATCTATGGAATTTTCGCTAATGGAACCATTACAGTCTGGTACAACACAGATGTGAGATAAGAAGTAAAACCTAACTAAACACAGAGAAAATGTCACACAATCCAAACTTAAAGGTTAATGCATATAGAATACATGAGGTAGACAATAACAAGAAATACAAAGAATAAACAGGATGAATTAACCATTTCCTTCAAAACTAAATCTTTTTATTCCATCATAACACAAATCAGTAAATAATGAACCTTTATCATACGGTAATAGTGCAATTACATGTAAAGTTTTAATCAAAGTACTATTTTATGCTCATCAAACATATATATCACTAGGAAATTAAAATCACACACACACACACACCAATGAAAGTTGAACAAATGTGTCAGTTAAGTTAAAATTATAGCTGGGACCTGTGGAATACTACACATGAACACTTCAGCTGTTTTGTATTAAACACCATCTTCAGGCAGTTATAAGTACTCTTTTTAAGAAGTCTTTTTAAACTAGAACACAAATTAAGACACTTTTAATCCATGTCAGTGTTTGTGTCCATCTAGTTAATGTACGTTCTATTATGTGGCTGTAGAATCAGGTACCAATCCCATCAAAACCAATCTGGTAAAGTGCCTTTAAAGCAGGTACATCGATGGAAGTCATTCTTTTAAACAGCAGTGTTATTAAAAGGCATACCGCATCTGCAATCCAGGGGGGTTTCAAACCAACACTGTTTGCATAGTTGGTCACAGCAGTACATACAGAGAATGTGAGGCTCAGAGTTGAAGCATTTGCAGCACACGGACTTAAGCTTTTGTACTTCATGTTGTCTTTGGCACTGGTTAGCAGTACAGGAATCTATATGGAACTCTTTGCAAGTCAGGCAAGCAAACTCTGGCTTTGTGTGCATACAGCAGGCATGCAATAGCATGGGTTTGGCTTGGATTGTATTTTTGTTATCTTCAAGCAGATAACTCACACTGTGGTCAG
This sequence comes from Porochilus rendahli, assembly GCA_039654305.1. Taxonomy (NCBI): domain Eukaryota; kingdom Metazoa; phylum Chordata; class Actinopteri; order Siluriformes; family Plotosidae; genus Porochilus; species Porochilus rendahli. The sequence continues at coordinate 23,322,982 of JBCNYG010000004.1, read as the reverse complement.
ACAAGTGACAGCTTTGTAGTTCATTACACAAGTCGTATGATTTGTTACATGTATGGCAAACTACATAGTTTTTATCTTCTTTAAAAAATGTATGTGCAGTCACCTGTCTTTCTATTTGAGCAGGCTGTAACCTTCCTGTATTTTGTACATTATGGTTTACACAGAAACACCTTGAAAGTTCCTTACAGTTTACATCATGGATATAACAACAATCATAGCACACAAAGAAGAAATCGTTGCTGGGTTGGTCTGTACAGTTGTGTTGCTTAAGATCACATTTTGGTGTTTTCTCCCAGGAATGTTTCCAGTCCTGTCTGGCTTGGGGTAGCGCATCCATATCGCCCTGCTGTTCAAAAATGATCTCATGTCTTTGTTCATCGCAGCTCTTTAAATAAGGACAATCCACATTATGAAACTCTTTACACTGGAGGCACTGATGAAGAGACGAGATGTATGTCTTTGAACAGGCACACACACGATGCCCTTCTTTTGATGCACTAAACTGTACTGCTGGAAACTGTCTTTCAGTGTCAAATGGCTTTCCAGTCGAGTCAGTCTTTTCTGGTACTGCTTTGATTTGACAAGTCAGGGATGAGATAGCAACAGTCTGCACCCTCTTTAAATCCCTGTCCTTGTTTGACTGAGACCAGTGACTTGGGGACAATTTATCTACTAAGGCAACTTCAGTGGGTGGAATGTAAGGAAGGCTGGGTGGTGAAGCCATGTGACTACAATCTGACAGAGTGCTATCTGTGTACAGATCAAGATTTGCATCCAGAGCTAATGGAGAATCACATGGAGCAGACACCAGCTTACTCTTTGCACTGTCCAGTGCTTCTTGAAAAGTGCTTCCTTGTTTTCTATCCTGAATGAAGTGGAGCACCCACTCCATGCTTCCACCCAAGGAGGCCACAGCACTAAGAAGTAGCTGGCACTCTATACGAGCAGTGAAGAAACTACATGCCAGCTGGAGGAGGGAGTGGGCAAGAACTGGTTTTGCGCTAAGTCTCAGTTCATCTTCATTGCTGCCTGATTGCTGGTACCCGAGTAATGCAAACAATTCCTTAGCTTGCTGCGCAGTTAGAGCAGGTTTTATGCAGTGAGTGAACACACCTGAGAACATCTAAAAAAAAAAGAAGGAATTTCCCAGCTTAGGTTATCCTAAACATGAATTGTACACAACAATCTGTAAAATCAAGATTTCAGGTGACAAATCAAACATTTAATAAAATGTAACAGATAATTATACCTTTACCACCTCGTACTCCTTCCGCCATGGACACAAATAGAGATTTAGTGCTGCAAGCTCGAGAACTTCAAATGCCTTAGCAAGACGTTTGATCCTGTTCTGGCCCAAAGTGTGGTGTGATGCTCGTAGTGAAGCTTCTATCACTGAGAGCGTGTCTACCTCAACCTGAGGGTATAAGTCTTGGGGCTTGCATACAGACAGACGCATCTCAAATTCTTTGCACAACTCTTCATCTCGGCACACAAGATCCTGCTCGCCTTGTTGAAGTCGGCGTTCCAGGCTGGCTTGATAAACGTCCAAGCAACCAATTCCGTTTTTCTTATTTCCAACAATCATCCTGGAAACAGGCTAGAAATATGAATGGAATGCACCGTAAAACAATTAAATACCAAACCTATATAATTACGAATCAACCTCTTTAGAAGTGCTCCCCCCCTTGACATTACCCAAAGAATTATAATATACATAATATAATTTTTTTTAATTTCTTAGAAATGTGAGAGATGTTTTTGAACAAAACATTAGGTTCATTCATCATTAACACGAAAATTCTCTCATCTCCTCTGTAGTGGGGTTTAAGTGGGGTCGATGGTTAGGCTGTAGTGGTTAGAGTGCTGGGCTCATGATCAAGCAGTCATGGGTTCAAATCCCTACAAGACCCCCCACCTGAGCAAGGTCTTAACCACGAGAGTGCCCCTGTCCACCCAGCAGTATAATTGGGTACCAGTAAAAACACCAGTAAAAACAAATAATAAATAAATACTGGCAACGTAACCAGTGATGGAGTAGCGTCCCATCCAGGAGACGTTGAACTCCAGGCTCCAGCTCGATGAGCTAGTTGGTTCAGGTAGAAGAGACACAACGGACTTTAGTTTTAACCTGTGGTGGGTTTTTGGATTCAATAATCACAACATGACCCAGGTTTTCTGTTTGTATCAGCATAATGTGGGACAAAAACAAACAAAAAACAGGCCATTTAAAAATATATAACATTTAAACAAATTCATCCATGACAACGCACTAGTTTACTAAAAGACCCGATCATGTACAACACAATAAAACACTAAAAGTATCGAAGAAGTAAATATGTAAAGTAAAGATTGAAGATTTAAGCTTGTGGTAACAAACGAAAAAGAAACTGTTTAAATCCGTCGAGACCATAATTATTCCATATATATTAATCCATTAACCAACAATAACTAACAACAGTTATCTAAAACTAACCCATTATTTACAGCCAGCCTCACAGATTACCGTCATTAACCTTAAATAAATAAATAAACAGACTTTTTCCGGTTATTGTTTTCCTGTCAGTTAACCGAGTGACTTTTTTTTCAACACTGAACTTTTTAATCCAACTATTTAACGCCACAAAATAATAATAACCTGGTATTTTCCTTTTCCTTCAGGCTTAAAAGTAGAATTGTTTTAAAACTCAAACTTTATCCAACAGCACGCCGGAGACCTGAAGAAGCTGAAGTGAAAGCAGAAAAACAACTTTGACGCAATTTCCGCAAACGACGTCACGTGTCAAGGCGCCTATTGGCTGAGCTCCAAATGGCCCACTGGTGGATAAAAAGTGTACTAGAAAATGATGACCTCATGCTCTTTGTGGTGCACCAGTAACCCGGAATCCATTTGAAATGTAACCTTTTTTTTACAAACCAATATTTATTGATTTATTTATTTATTTTATTTAACATTTAAAACATATATGAAACATAAATACAATTTATGTTTTTCATAAAAAATAAAAATAGCAAAATACAAACCAAGAAGAAAAATAAACAACAAAAAACGACATAAAGATTTTTTTATTTTTTTATATATACATACATACATACAAAGCCCTCCATAGCAAAAAGCCTCCAAGTAAAAAATTAAACCTCTGCCTCAAAGAAAAGTTCTTAATCACCTATCGTCCAGAACCATTGACACTCAATAGACGTAACGAACTTGTGTCGTCCTGCCGCCACAGAAACAAAGCCCTCCTAGGCAACACCTGAACCAAATTAGAATAACACTTCACACT
>JBCNYG010000004.1:23262814-23274097 GCA_039654305.1 Porochilus rendahli | reverse complement strand
GTATATAAACTGTGGTAAAGAATATTCTCAATAAATCCCCTGATGAGTGGGCAACCACGAAACAGGTCTGTAGGGATCAAATTGTAGTATTTTTTTCCCCCTTATACCACATATTTAGCTCTACTTCACTGTATCAAGCACTCGGAAAATCGACTAAGAATTTTATACACACACACACACACACACACGAGAATATATATATATAAAACAGTTAATGGGAGACAGGGATTTAATAAATCCAAACTGAAGTAAGCAGCAAGGTGTGTATCGTTGTATATTTATGACAGTCGTTTAATGGGCCTTAACTGCTGAAAGTGTGCACAATAGCATGTGGGTACGTCCAGGGTTTGCAGCATCTGTTTAGTCACAAAGAATTTGTGTGTCCACAAGATCTGAGGTCACTAGACAAATTTCCATATCAGACATTACTGCAATATTTTAATGTGGGGAATAACAGTAAAACAAGTGGCCTGGTGTTTATGTAACATTCATGTGCTAAATGAAATATACAATGCTTTCAGTATAAACAAAATATATTTCCGGTAGTGCTGGGTGGAAAAAACAAACAAACAAACAAAAAAAACCCCCAATAACAACTTTGTCCTTGATTAAAATTCTAGTGAATTTAAGGTAGATCACTTTTTTTGCATGACTGACCTTCCAATGGGTTTTTGGTTTATTCTACTGTAAGGATGACATAGTAAATCAAAAATGTATTCTTGTAGGCACATAATGAAGGCTTTATTAGGGTTTGTTTAGTCCTATAAAACAATGTATGAAGGAATTGGCCTACACACAACTGCTGAACATAAACAAAATTATTGGTCAAACTGAAAAAAGATGCAAACATCCTTAGCATCACTTTCTCTTCAAAACAAGCCAAGTCTAAAAACTGGAGCAAAATTCTCCAAGCAATATTTCTCAAATATTTTATTACATAATGCTCCCTTCTCTCTGAGCATGCCTTGTGAACTTTGCACTACAGCACATGCTTCTGGATTGCTCATTATTTGTTTTGGTTTGTGCACACGTGTGCTTCTGTCTATTTATGGCTACTCTCCTCTCATTTCATGATGTTATCAGGTCAAGATACTTCTATTTATCCCAAAGCAGTCTATCTATACACTACATTCGCCACTCTGTCTCTGCAAGGTATATGCACCCTGTTTTAGTCCATTGTTTTGTCTCTGATATTCTGGCTGCCAATCATCTGAATTTCACCTGTTTGACCACAATCTTGATTAATGTGTTGAAGGTGTTTGCCAGTGTTTTTGAATAAACTCTAATTACTACAGATGCACACTGTTTCATGCACACCGATTTATTATATTTTAGCATTAGCGAAAAAGTCTAATTTGGGTCCCCAGGCAATACAATCCTCACAGCACTCTGAAAGAACAATATTATATAATTTGCTGCCTATTGATGCCTTAGTCATTTCAGCTACACTATGGTATGGAAGTACATAAAACTGTAGAGAAAATTAAAACCAATATTACAGATGAACATATATAATGCCCTGCACTAATTTCCAACAACATTTAAAAAATCTTTAAAGGTAGACTAAAAAAAAACAACAACAATCTAGTTTATACCAAAAGAAATACACTTCAACAACCACTAGATGCAGAAAAAAAAAACCAAAAACAAAACAAAAAACAAACAGAAACAAAGAAACAAACAAAAAACACAACCTTTACAAATAACCTAATTCCTAAATCACAGGTGTAAATGTAAGTGTGGTGTAATTCATCAACCTTTCAATAGGTGGCAACAACCTATTTTAAATAAACAGCTAGTCATTAATGAGTTAAGAAAGATTGCAAGCTACCTAATAGCTGTCAAGTGTTGTTAGAAAAGGAAAGTGAAAATAGGGAAAAGAGAAAAAATACCTAATCTAATCATTTTGAAATGCAGATTTTATTTCATGCCCTTTTCGAAATGGATGTTTAGTGATTATTCAGCTCTTGGTGACTTAGAAATTTTATGTGGCCCGCAGTGAAAATGAGTTTCACACCGTGCCATGATGAACATTATTCAGTACTTTTTATTTTTTATGTAGACCTTTGTAAACAAGAAATTTTATATAGCTAGACTGCCACAAATTAATAAAATACCTCCAATAATAACCGTCATTCGAGACCAAGATGAAAAGGCTTACCTGTTGGCTTGCTCCTGCAGCCTGAGTCTTCTCTCTTCCATCTTTCGTTGGAGCTGTAGTTATTTAGGAAAACTTCAATAGTTGTTGACAAGTTATTATAGTGCCTTGGAGTTTCACAGAATACAAAGTAAGCTATTGCTAAACCTTTTAAATTGTTAGAGTGTAACTTCTTCTACAGCTCTCAGCCAGACTCAATCCGCTGAGTAACTTTGAAAAATGCTAAAAAATTGGGAAAGGGACCGAAAAAGGGACAAGGTTGTGTGAGACAGGACTTGTTCAGCAAGTCTTGATCAGCATCTGTTTGAGAATGAGCAGTTTAAGACTCCTATCACAAGTGGGCAGTAGGGTGCTTAGAGACATGGGCCTCCCACTTCTGATTAGATAATTTTACCAACCCACGCATGCATTCAGAGATGTACCAAACAGTTGACTCAACATTAACATCTGCATTTTGAAACACTTTAACTTTAAAAAAATCAAACCCACAGACCTGATTTTGTCATATTACACATTAGTGCTTTGTGTTTTCGCCAGAATAGAAATGTTTCACAGTTAAAAAAACATTAAAGTGTGGAGTACCTCTTTAAATATCTACGCATTTCAGGAACTGGCTAAATTAATCTCTTTCTTTGGTTTGATCTGTTTGCATGTAATCCAGTACATGTATCGTATTTTACCTGCAATGATTCGGGTAACCTAAACTGTACTTACGTAAATAACACTGCCCTGTGTTTCTCATGATGGTGTTGATAGCCTTCTTCCAATATGTCAATATGTATTGCTTTTCTTCCAGTTTTAACAAGTTTGACCTCATGCATACATCTCCTGTTATGTATATTTACTGTTTTTGCAATGTGATGTATATAGTCAGAGCACTTAAAGATGTTTCTTATGCTTCTGGTGGGTGAGAAATTAAGGGTGAGAAAACAGCTGATTTAAATCATTACAGAGACAAAATAATTCTCATATAAATGTCTATGGAAAGGTAGATGTCAAATCCTCTCTTATAAAATGAAATGATTGTACCTATATTGAATAAGCACCCTGTAGTCTGACAAACATTCATAAAGGATACAGCATCTTGTCTGGCTCTGGCTATAATCAGATTCTCCATCATCTGTCTCTGAAGAGAGAGAGTCTAATATGGGAGAAAACAAAACAGAACAAACACATTAGAAACCAACCATTTAAACAGTTCACAAACATCGAGTAATAAAATATTCACATCTAAACATTCTTAAAGTCTAGAGAATTGCACTGGAAAAAAGACATGGAGTAAAAATATTAGATTGGGGGGATATCAAATGGCAGACTGGGGCGCAGATGTTGACCTAGCAGAGTGAAAAAAAAGATCAATGTGTTCGGGGAATATTATAGTTCAGATCAGACGTTGTTCCGATTTGATGGTACTAGACAAACACAGTAATTCAACATGCTTCTTAACTCCACTCAAAAATAAAAACATACAATAAAAAAAAAAGATTTTTATTCTTTTTTAAAGTATTTAAAAGTTTAAGCACAAATAAAACACTGATGGTTAAGGATTTTAAAAGGTAACTGCTGTTAGCCTTCGGTCATGTTTGATGCTTGTCTATTCAGACACTCATATACATTACTAAGTTGAAAACATATTTTGAAGACTGTTTTGAGTCAGTAACTTCTGGATTAAGATCTGAGGATTGCTTCAGCCAGGCGCTTGCTTATGTGGACCCAGTACTGAGTTAATTTCTAAAAACACACAAACAAATCGAAATGGTGACCAATTTTCATCTAAGAGCATTTTGAATTTTTCACTGCAAAGACAAGACCAGTAAAATCTTTTTAAATCCTATCTTTAAACACCAGAGACTGCAGGTCATGATGGATCCAGTATTTTGCTTGATGGTGACTTTTAAACGGCTCTACAGTTTGTCTATCAGGGAAAAGGGTTCGACGTAGGGGTGGAATTTAGCAAAACTAAGCTACTGGCCAGCAGGACTAGTGAAATTACGAAACTACTAGTCCTCCTTCATGTTTACTGGTCAGTAACACTATATCTTTTTTTCCATTTGGATTTGTCAGGTCGCTTGCTGGCTAATTTCACTGCAGATTTTTGACTTGCCACGGTGCAGTGAACTCGTGCCAACTTCCACCCCTGGACTTCCTTTCATACTTTAGAATACCGTTAACCAGCTGGAGAAGAAAAGATTTAAGGGTCACATGCTAACTCGGTTCAAAACAATTTTTAAAAAAAGCACAAACAGGTAGGAGATTTAAATCGCATCGAGAAAAAAAATACTCGAATGAAAGGATACCTGCAAAAACATTTTGATTTTTCTCCAGTACGTCGGGAGACCCAGTGTTGTTTGACTGCGTCGGCTAAACATTTCCAGGTGCTTTCTGTAGTAAAACGCTGCTTCCCAATAAAATAACTTTCCTGGTGATGAAACTAAACTATATTAGCAGCATTTTATTAAAACGACAGTACTGCAAATAAAACAGACTACTTGGGTACCCGTCTGAATAGTTTAGGATACGCCTGCCCTCTCCCACACAAAGACAATTTGTTGATCTGCTGACTGAGTGAATCAACCGTTAAATCAATGGCGTCACCTGAGAGGAAACCTCGCGCGCTTATTAGCATAAAAAAACAGCGAGACCTGTGACCTAGCGCTAACATAGCTACAAAAACACAAACTAGCACACTCCAGTTAAATATACCGTTTAGAAATATCTTATCTTGCTTATCTTTAGTCGCTTTGTCTTTATTTATAAAAATAAATAAATAAACCAAACAAACATGCCCTTCCTTCTGTCCAGGGCAGAATTACAGCAGGGTTGGTCACACCACCCTCCTAATTATTAATGAATAAACTGAAATTTCACAACATATCAGACACAATTTTATGAGCGAAAACTTATTAGGCAGCAGGATATGGTAGTGCCCACAGCTCTAGGGTCCTGAATTTGATTCCTGGGCGCAGGGATTTTTTTTGTAGATTTTGCATGTTCTTCCCCATGGTTGCGTGGGTTTCATCTGGGTACTCTGGTTTGCTCCAACAGTTTATTAGACTAATTGGCTCTTCCATATTGCCCCAAGTATGGCGAGCTGTTCAGGGTGTACCCCGCGTTTGCCCGGTGTCGGCTAATATAAGCCACCAGCCTCCCTGTGACTCTAGTATGATTAAGCAGTTTGGCAAATTAAATAATGAAAAAACTTAAAAATTTCCCTTTGACATGTCAGAAATGCTTTCAGCATGGCGCTGCCACCAAGTTAATCTCAACACGACACGAACTGTCAATTACCCAGAACAAACTCCATGAGTCAGTCACAGCCCAGTACACAACTCAAATAGCTAGTCAGTAACCCAGAACAAACTCCATCAGCCAATCAGAGCACAAAACTGCAAAACTAACAATTTAAGTGCATTTCCTTCTGTGTGTGAAATTTACAAAGTGTTTATTTGTTATTTTGTGGATAGGTCCTCAGTTCTATAATATAAACTGATAATCTAAAGATTTTTATTGTAACAGGTTGTATAACTTAGGGGAGAGCGACTATGTATCCATCACTACTGTTTACTTTTTTGTTTTTTTTTAGAGATTTTAAGATAAAGAGATCAGGAAATGAGGAGTGAGGAAAACACACAACACGAGAAACATTGTCAGCTGATTTGTTTTGCCAATTGGTTTTTTTTGTTTGTTTGTTTGTTTGTTTGTTTTACCAATGTGTGTGTCTGGGATAACAGGTACTGCATTATATAACCAACAAAATGCAGTCTGTGTTAGACTTGTGTTGAACCTCGACAGCACAGATTTAAAAACAATCTGTTCATAAATATGGTAGTATTTGTATTATTTAGGAAAACATTACTGAATCGATGAGGGCAGGTATGGGTGGTCAGGTTTCCACATTTAGGATGGTTAGGTCTCCACGTACTTGTGGCCATATAGTGTATATGAGTGCAATAATAAATATAGTAACTTTCATAAATGTGTATTTTGAGGTTTTGTGACAAAATAAAACCCCATTGACCCCTGGCTATGCTTAACACACCACACTCGGAGAACTGCGCCTAGAGCAATGCATTTCCACAGCGTTTTTGTACACATCTACATAACCTGAAGGGTTAAATTTAGCCAGACTGTGAAGACTGCAGTGTGAGTAGAACACGCAGTTGTAATTGAATTAAGAACAATAAACTTTGTACAAAACTCAAGCCCACCTTGGTAAATATCCACATATCAGTGTTTTTAGTATAAATGTGTCTTTTTGAATGTATGCTTATAATATAAACAGCAGAGTTAAAAGTTTTAAATTATTGATGAACTGGAATCTTGGACTTCTTCTGGAGTGAAAACATCCTTTATGAGATATTGCAACATATCATCTGAGGTAAAAAAAAATTGCTCAATGCGATTCACTCCACTCCCCCCTTCAACTTTCAGAGCATTCTAGTTAACTTACGCTTACAAAAAGAGCTTGTATTTAGACCAAGCCGCAGTGCATTCTGAACTGGTGGGTATGAAATTGAGGGTGAGGACATGTAAATGAATGTGAATTAAAGTATTTAATTAACCAGACACCTCTGAGCAAGACTTAAAAAATAAATGAATAAAAAGGAGAGTGGAATGGGGATTGCTTGGGAAGATGTATTTACCAGTGATGTTTTCTGTGTGGCCTGACCGGGTGCAAGTCGTGCCAGACGTGCCTCATAATTAGCTTTTAGTTTCTGGTTCAGACATGAAGCCTCCTCAATTGGAGTTAATTCTCTGGAACACAAAATTGGATTATAAAAAAGGTATAATGAATTAAAATGATTATGCACCACAGCAGAATGTTCTTTCTTTTTGTTATTCTACTAATGTGATAAAGAATAGAGTAACCTGTCTGCTCTTGTGCACCTGCATTCCTCCCTCAATTTTAATTATAACGAGCATGCACATATTATTTATTATTCCCAGCTTCAGCAACTAAAATATCCTGATCAGGGTTGTGGAATATTCAAAGTGTATCTCAGAAACATTCGGCATGAGGAGAGACACAGCTTGAATGGGAAGACAGCATATAACAGGGCACCATGAACAGATATACTTAGTGTATACCTAGGGGTATACTCTCAGGAAATAGAAGGGAACTGAGGAGCCCAGAAACCTGGACACATTTAAAACTATGCACAGTCAGAAACAGGAGATAACCCAAGACTTGGGTTGCGGATGCGGGTAGGCTGGTGACTATCTCAGCTGACTCTGGGTGAAGGCTGGGTACACCCTAAAAAGCTTGCCAGGCAACATACATGCAACCATTCACACTTGCACTTTATGGACGATTTGGAACAGCCAACTGTGCATGTTTTTTGACTGTGGGAGGAAATCCATGCGAGCATGTGGAGAACATGCAAACTCCACAGAGAAACGCCCTGAGCCCAGGAATCCAACCCAGGACCGTCTTGCTGTGAGACAAACTTTATAATATTATACTTATAGAGTATAAGAAAAAAGTTCTTCATTGTACTGTTTTTATAGTTTCCCATTTCAGGAATTGCTGATGCAATATAAGAAAAACTAGGGCCTGATCTTGATGACATTTAGAAATATATCAAACAATACTTTCTTCACATGCATGTTCCATAGATCTATCTTCTATCACAAACCAGATAGCCATGACAAATCAATTTCTTAGGTCGATGACCAGAGTAAATATCCCCAGGAGTGAGAGAGACTAAAAGGGCTCACACTGATAATGGAGCTTGTCCATATCATAACTCTCAGAAGTATTATTAGTATTACTATTATTTTACTTCCTCCATTCACGGTCTGTGCATATACATTAACAAACCTCATGCATCTAAAGACCTAGTCATTGTGTAGCAGATGGGTTTTTGAAATGTTCTTGGAACTATTACAAAGTTATTAAAATAAAGAAATCATTAAAATGTCATCCATAACTTTAAAACCATTGAGAGGTGAAGTTAAAAACAGTGATTATCTCATTACAATGGCATATGTCATGCAGAAGGGTATATTAGGCAGCAGGTAAACAGTTAATCTTTGAAGTTGACATGTATGCAGAACTAATGCAGGGTCACAGAATCTCCAAGTCCACAGATCATGTGGGGGGTTCCCAGTATGTTTACCAAAAGTGGTACAAGGAAGGACAAACAGTAAACCAGGAAAAGATTTATGACCACCTAGGGCTCTCTGATTTGCATGGGGAGGGAAGACAAGCTGGTGTGAAAAGCACAAATTGCTAAAAATGTTCATACTGGCTATGACAGAAAGGTGTCAGACTACAGTGCATTACAGATTGCCGCATATGAGGCGGCGTAGCTATAGATCAGTCAAAGTGCACATGACTGACCGTCTTCATAACTGAAAGTGCCTGTAATGGGTATATGAACATTAAACCTGGACCAGGGAGCAATTTAAGAAGGTGGACTGGTCTGGTGAATGACATTTTCTTTTTCATCGTATGGACAGCTGGATGCATGTGCATCATTTTTATAGGGAAGCAAGAAAATATGCAAGATTCAAGAGATTTTACATTGTGACTATGAAATCCTTCTGCAGCAGCCACATCTTCACTACATACTGTATCTGAATGTTATATAATAGATGCATTCCTGTACTGACCCCAGAGAATAAGTGTACTCTTCTTGGTAGGGGGAACAATAATTAAAAAAAAAACTAATTTAAGGGCAAGGAGTAATGGTGTTATTAAACCAAACAAGCAATGATAAGATGAGAGATCCATTCATTCATTTTCTTAACTGCTTAATCCTAATTAGGCTTGCAGGTAGGTTGGTGCCCATCTCAGCCGACTCTGGGCAAGGGCAGGGTACACCCTGGACAGCTCACCAGGTTATCACAGGGCCAACACTCTCACAACCATTCACACACACTCTCACTCATAGGGGCGACTTGGAACAGACAACTAGCTTACTGTACATTTTTTTGGACTGTGGGAGGAAACCGGAGTATCCGGAGGAAACCCGCACAAGCACGTGGAGAACATGCAAACTCCACACAGAAACACCCGAGCTGGAAATCGAACCCAGCCCTTCTTGCTGTGAGGCGGACGTGCTATCCACTGAGACGTTATAGAGATAAAATATCTGGAATTGTTCCAAAGTGTTGGATTTGTGGCCATGTGCTGGTCTGGCAAACTGTTCAGGGTGTACCGTGCCTTCGTTCTGTGTTTGCTGAGATAGGCTCCAGTCTCCCCACAATCCAACCGTTTAAGTGGTTTGGCAAATGAGTGAGTGAGTGAGTGATGGATTTGCTTTTGGCAGCTGTTTATGGGAATGGAAAATGTGTTCCAAAGATGTGTCAGTGCAAGTAAAAGAGGTCATCAGTAGGCTAAAAAAAAAGAACCTGTCAGAGAGGCAGCAGAAACTTTATGATGTCAGCAACACCAAAATACCTGCAAAAAAACAACTGAACTGGATGATCACAGACTTTCCTTGGTAATGAAAAACGCATTCACAGCATCCAGTCAAGTCATGAATATTCTTGAGTAAGTAGGATTATGATTCTCAAAGCCTTCCATCAGGACACCCCTTTAGGAATGTAAATACAGATAGTTCATCTTAGAAAGGTCAAATTACATTTTGCTAGAAAACATGTAGTGTTCTGGACTCATTTTACAGACGAACCCAAGATCAACATATACCAAAATGATGGGAAGAGAGGAATATGGAAAAGGAAAGAAAAGGTTCATGATCCAAAGCATATCACTTCAATTGTCAAACATGGTGGTCATGGGCATAAGTGAATAAGTCACTGGTTTTTAGTGAAGATGTGATTCCTGATAGAGAAAGACTGCTCAATGAATTCTGAAGTGTATCAAGCTATACTTTCTTCTCAAACTTAGTCAAATGCTGCTCAACTGATAAGAAGGCACAGTACCATAATAACAAAGAACCACAAACAAGCAGAAATTGAAAGTTGCCTCAGTAAACTCCTATCAGAGCCTCTCAAGGGAAGAAACTCAACATTGGTGATGTTTATGGGTTCCAGATTTCAGGCCGTTTCTAATAGCCAAAGATCTGAATCCAAATAATAAAACGTATGGTCATATTTAACTTTTGAGCCTGTGAAAATTGGGAGACTATGTATTAAAATGACTGTAATTACTAAAATGTTAATGTAGTACTTTTTTAAATACCTTAAATTACAGCTAAGTTTATGCTTCAGTAACACTTGACTGTTTCATTTGAAATCCATTCAGAGAAAAATTTACCAGAATGTTAACATTGTTCAAATCCGTATATACTGTCCTGTAAATACATCAATAAAAGTATTTTGGATAGGAGTTTTAACTTTGTTTATCATTCATTCAATCATTTTCTAAACTGCTTTATCCTAATTAGGGTCACGGAGAAGCTAGCACCTATATCAGCTGACTCTGGGCGAAGGCGGGGTACAACCTGAACAGCTCGCCAGGCCATCACAGGGCCAACACACATAAAACCATTCACACTCACACCGTGATTTGGAACAGCCAATTTGCCTAATGTGCATGTTTTTGGACTGTGGGAGGAATATTCATGGCGCGTACTGTTCAGTGGAACGTTTATGAAGCAATGAGTAACTCACTTTTTGTTGTCGTGTGACTCCATCACTTGTAGCTTCTGGAAAAGTTCAGGAGGCAGAAAAGGACAGTCTTCCCCTTTTCCTTCTGAGAGCACTCTGGGATGTTGAGAGTTCTGCTCGATCATGTACAATTTACTTGAATCCATCATTGCTTCATTGCAACTCCCTAAATTAAGGACAAGAAATATTCTTATATTTCTCTTTTGCAACATTCAGCATTATTGGTGGAGCAAAGTAACACTTCTAACACTACCTGATGTTTTGGTACTGGACTGGTGGGTGATCTGTGTAAGTGACGATGTTTGGATTGGGGTTGTAGAAGAATTAGGAAGAGAGGCTTCATTTCTCTTTCCTATAAAGGATTTTATTCTCTCTAAGCACTGCTCAGTCAACTTTACCATCTTCTCCACTTCCACTTCCTCTATTTCTCCCACAGCTGTCAAATAAAGAATTCAGAGGAAAAACACACACTGCTCACACACAAACACACGCACACATACACAATTCACTCAGACTACCCACACACACTACTCACACACACACACAAT
>JBCNYG010000004.1:23214449-23228149 GCA_039654305.1 Porochilus rendahli | reverse complement strand
ATCTTATACTGTCTGTGTATTCACTCAATCATTTGTGGGAGGAAACCCGGGGTACCCGGAGGAAACCCGTGCTTCCATGCTTTGCGGGATCAGGCTTCAAGCTCAGACTCAAACCCAGGATCGTTTTGCTGTGAGGTGGTATGTGTCACCTCATACACACACATATATGAGAGTTGAATTGGCTGTAGTGATTTCAGAGTCGTTTTAACGTGGGTTCCCTCCTGGCTCTCCGGTTTCCTCCCCCAGTCCAAAGACTTGCACATTAGGCTAAATGGCTGTTCCAAATCTCCACTTTGTGTCAGTGTGAGGATGAATGGTTGTGTGCGCGTGTGTGTTGCCCTGCAATGATCTGGCAAGCTGTTCAGGACGTACCCCAACTTTGCCCAGTGTTGGCTGTGATAGGCTCCAGCCTCCCGGTAATACAGTAGTTGGGCTTATAATGTATCCTTGCAAACCAAACCTATCTTCTTTATCGAGTCTGGTACGTGCTGTCAATATACATGTTGAAAATTGCCTACTTTGACCCACAGGCAATTTAACTGACATGGCAGGTCTTTTCCTTTGGCTTGTCAACAAAGAGAAGGAACTCTTATTTATTAACCACTAAGTGCTTCACACACTACTCCTTAACCAAAAAAACCCAAAAACAAAACAGATGGTGGGAAACATTTTTTAATCATTATATCTTGCACGAAAGTCTCAATAGATACAAGTTTGCCCTCACATTCAGAACTGGCAACCCAGAAGCGAGTATACATAGGATTGAAGGCAACCAATCAGATGAGAGGTTTCCTGATCCATATTGTGTGGGTGGAGTTTCTGACACTGAACTTCTTTAGATCTTTAGTTCGACTTCAAAGTAACTAGTTTAACCTGCTCTTTACGGAGTTATTTGATTGGTGTTTACAGGTTATTATGGCGCAGTGTAATTCCATTAACTTCATTGCCAGTAAATCCGAAATACTTCTCCAGTTACTGATTAATTCATAAAACTGCTACAGATATTTTTTCTTTCTTTCCTATGAATATGAACACTATTATAGCCAGCGTAGAAATGTGTTGAGAGAAATATTACCAGGGTGTGTAGCCCGAGGTTATTGAGGGCTTATAATAACCACACTCAAAAATGCAGACAGCTGCATATCCTCCTTATTCTACTCCTACTCTCATATTACATACTTGATGTGTTATATTTAGTCATCCCTCCCACATGCTTCGTTTTCCTCAATACTTTTTAAGTCTTCGAGGCTTGAATTGTTGTCCTCCAGAGAGATCACCTTTAAAAGTCTTGAAATACGTAGACTTTCAGAGCATGGATCTCATAACCTACAGTAGTTGCACATTTCTGGGTAATCTGCCAATTCATGGCTTTGTTGGAGACAGAGCACAGTAGCTGTGTGTAGTATTTGATACATGACGACGATGCTCTCACACTGCTTTTGCCCTGTCAGGAGTCACTGTTATTGCCACTTTGAATGCCATCATAGAGTGAACTTCCCGGGCCTGAAGCCAGCACGGATGATCATACAATTTATGAGGGCTTGTTCCTGGCACAGGCTTAGGCTTGGCAATGCACCGCTTTTCTGACATGTGGCACATTAACAACCTGAGAGACATTTAGGGGAGTGAATGGTGTTGTTTATACCAAAAGTATTTAAGGCCTTCTCCTCTTTGGTGCGAGGAAAGCCTAGTGAGAGATGGCCTTACCTCCATTTTCCTGACGACTGACGCGGTTTGGATATGATCCTGTTTCTGTTTATGGCAGGGATATTAGATTGTCACCTGTAGGTCTATAATGGGTCTGGATTGTATTAGAGTTTATGAGTTTATTGTATTTGTCAGTATATGATGCATGGAGGAGATACGAGGCGAGGGCGGGATCAGGCTGGACCTTAACCTTCACCTTCAATAAATGCGTTTTAAATAAAACTTATTAATGAATACAGATTGTTGTAGAGAGGGATGGGTCTTTTTCTTTGTTTTTTAGTTATATAGGCATGCGACAAAACTAACACATTCGATTTTCTTTTATAACATTTGAAGATTATATACTCTGTCCAATCAAAATGACCTTTTGTAGCCATTTTCATGATTTAAATAAACAAATGAATGAACAAACAAATGGAGAAAGTAGGAACACCCTTACACGTATCACCAACTGATCAGCAATTGATTATAACCCCCTTGCAGGTTGAACCTTTCTTATTACACCTGATATCTAGGGTCCGGTGTTCTGTGTGCTCTTGAAATATGTGTTTTCACATCATGCCAAGATATAAAGAGCTCTCTAAGGCCTTTAAGGGAAAAAAAGGTTGTGGGTACCAAGCAACCTGGAAAGGGATTCAAAAGGATGTCTGAATTATTTGAAATGAATAATTAAGCTGTGGGCAGCATGGTGGCGTAGTGGTGAGCATGTTCTCTTCACACCAAGAAGGTCCTAGGTTCTGAATGAGGTTTGTTCTCTCTGTGGTTTGTTCTCTCTGTGGTTGCATGGGTTTCCTCTCACATTAGGCTAATTGGCTGTTCCAAATCGTCCAAAGTGTGGGTGTGTGTATATGATGTGTGTGTGTGTGTTTGTGTTGACCTGTGATGGTCTTGCGAGCTGGTCAGGGTGTACCCCACCTCTACAGTGTTGGATGAGAAAGGCTTCAGCCTCCATGTGACCCTAATAGTTTGGCAAATGAGTGAGTGAGTGATTCCACTGAAAGGAAATCAATCTATAAAAAGCATACATTTCAAACAGCTGCTGATTTGTCCAGGGTGGGCAGCACCAGCAAATTCCACCTGAGAGCAGACTGTTTACTGTGAGAAGTCTCCAAGAACCCCAAGATTTCGTGTACAATCAGAAAGAGCAGTGCATGGGAGATATGCCAGGAAAAAGCATTTGCTTCACAAAAAGACCACTAAAGCAAGACTACAGTTTAGCAATGAACATATAGGCAAAGTACAGGCCTTGTGTAATATTGTGCATTGGATTGAAGAGTCAAAGATGGATTTGTTTGGCCTCAGTCACATTTAATGTGAACAGGAGAAGAACCTTATACTAACTGTGAAGCACGGTAGTAGAAATGTCATGGTTTGGGGTTGCTTCACTGCTTCAGGGACTGGACAGCATTCAGTCATTGATTCAACTGTGCATTCTGCATGCTACTGAAGAGACAACACATGTTAAAAGTTGACTTTGTTCAAAGCTCCAGATTTATATCTTTCTGTCTGCAAAGGTTTAGGCCTATAGCTTCTGTTTAAACAATTTTATGGACGGTTATTTGAAAACTGAGTCTAACAATAATGATGTCATCAAGGCCCAAGTTAACACGTACAAGTAAAGGAATTTGATACGTTCTTGCAATTTATTTATAGAATTGTGCTGTAGGTGTTAAAAGGTTTGGGAAACTAGTAATATACTGAAGCCATACTCCTCATCTTAACTTGGGCCTTGATGACATCATTCTATGACTCAGTTTTTAACATAATCACTCATAACATTTTTAAAAAAGAAGAAATTGGTCTATGATTTTGCACAGAGACAGATATTAATACAACCATTGGCAAAATTGGTATGGGATCACCGATCTTGGAAGATGTTCATTCAGTTGTTCTATTGTGTCGAAAAAAAAAACCCAATCAGAGACACGCCACAAACCTTCTGGCTTTATAAAACATGTACAAAAATAAAAAAGAAAGAAAATTGTAGTCAATTGCGACTGTTTTTACAGTTCAAACAGAGAAAAAAAATATGTAATCTCTCAATTCTGAGGAAAGTATTATGGATTCACTGTGTACTTATACCTAGTACCTAGACTTTGTACCTACCTCAGCTGTTTGTTGAACACACAAATTGCACTCCCTGTACACCTTGCACTAATCTGCACACACAACAACCACACTCACTGGACATCTTTGTCTGCATACTGAACCGACACTTTACATACCGTATTATTTCTCATCCCTACATTTATATTTATATTTATATTTATATTTGATTTTTAACTATTGGTGGGGGTTTTCCCCCTTCAAATAGTTATTGATATTTTATTCTTCATGATATTGATAGTATTTACTCTTCTTCAGATATAGGACAGTCATAATAAGCATTTTACTACAAGTACTGGGTATGATTTTGTATGTGACAAATAAATTTGAATTAGAATTTTGATTTTACTTTGCAGTTCTAAAACAAACACCTGTATCCGTTTACATATACAGATATCAGTTGAAACAAAGGAGAGGATTATAAAACTTCTCGAAGAAGGTAAATCTTCACAGAATGTTGCAAAAGATGTTGGTTGTTCCCAGTCAGCTGTGTCTAGAATCTGGACCAAGTGCAAATCAAATGGGAAGGTTGTAAAAGAGAAGCGTACTGGTAGACCTAGGAAGACATCAAAATGTCAAGATAGAAAACTAAATAAAAACAAGGTTTCAGTGGGCTAAAGAAAATCAATCATGGACTGTGGATGACTGGATGAGAGTGAGATTCAGTGATGAATCACGAATCTGCGTCGGTAGAGTGATGATTTGTTTGGTGCCGTTCCAATGAAATTTATAAAAACAACTGCCTGAAGAAAACATGCACATTTCCACAATCATTAATGATACGGGGTTGTATGTATGCTGTCAGGTAAAGGTACGGGAGAGATGACAGTCATTACATCCTCAGTAAATGTTTATATTGAGATTTTGGACCCTTTTTTTATTCGATCAAATGAAAGGATGTTTAGTGACGATGACATCATTTTTCAGGATGATAATGCATCGTGCCATAGGGCAAAAGCTTTAAAAACTTTCCTTCAAGAAAGACATATAATGTCAGTGGCATGGCCTGCAAGTAGTCCGGACCTCAATCCAATTAAAAATTAAAGAAAATTGTCCACGACACGGTTCCAACCTGCAAAGCTGATCTGGCAACTGCAGTAAGAGAAAGTTGGATTGATGAAGAATACAGTTTGTCGATAGTTAAATCCAGAGAAGTCAAGCTGTTATAAAAGCCAGGAGTGGTGCTAGTGGGGTTTTTGTTTGGAGATTCCATAATATTTTTCTCAAAATTGAGTGATTTTTCTGTTTGACCTGTAAAAACAGTTGCAATTGACTACAATTTTCTTTCTTTTTCATTTCTGTAAGTGTTTCATTAAGCCAGAAACAGTTTTGTGGCATGTCTGTGTTATTTTTTTTTCTTTTTTTCTACGCAATTAAACACTTCTTCTTACAAGAGTGGTGATTCCATACTTTCCGCCAGAGGTTGTATATATACACTATATATTTTTATTATACTATTGATTTTTTTCATCACTATAAAATTTAGCTAGCACATTTACACTGACATGAGCTATTAATTTTACATATTTTTAAATTGTCAAATGTTAACCACTGATTTCTTCATAATTATCAATGATGAATTAATGAAAGAAACTGTTAGACTAAATTCATCAATATGCAGCAAAAACAACCAATTTCATTTCCCTGCCTGGTACTTTAGTTTCTCACAGCATGTTTGTCAGCTCTAAATGAGACTGGTGTATGCTAAATGGACTTTTCACACCCAGGTAATCAAAATATAATTATAATGCAGTAGCCTGTTTCAGATGTGAACATTCATGATTCAGTTTAGAGGTTCTAAGTTATTCTTTTATACTGACATGTTAATTTGTCTTAACATTATGGTATTGTATTTTGAAACCACTTGCATTAATAAAGATGGCCACACAGAATGGAGACATACAGAATGTTCTCCTGGCTTAAGCTGAAAGATAAATTTGCAATTTAAGCCAATAAATGCTTACACTTGGGTGAGACATTAGTGCTACAGTTACTGAACTTGAAAGAACCAGCTGTGTTTGTGTGGTACATAAAGGCATTGAGTGCATCGTAAACAGATCGGGATTGGAGCTCATGCATTTACCAAATATACCTTTTTTTGCATCAGACCAGAAGAGTATGTTTGGCACAGCTGCCTAATGTATCTGTGTATCATCTGCATGGCTATCAAGGGGTCTTTGGCCTTGGCTAACCCAGATGTATTAGCCACTTGATACCAGACCACAAACTTTTTAATCAGAGCCCAAAGTCCATGGTAACATACTGAGATAGGACACTTTTACAGTGAAATAACCAAACATAATATCATGAATTGAGGTGGAAGTACATTTAAATAATATGTTTTGACAAACTTTGTTATTATTTGTGTAATATTATTACAATGTGTAAATATAAACTTCTTTTACATAATGTTCTGTTCTACTCTAATACACTCAATGACTGGCAATTATATAATAATCAAATTGGCTTAGTTAAGCATCAGAGTATTTCAGTAAATCATACAATCAAGTTCAGCTATAAACTATCAAGATTTATATCAAGTCATCATCTGCTGTCATCATCTCATGTTGCACAATGTAGCCATA
This sequence comes from Porochilus rendahli, assembly GCA_039654305.1. Classification (NCBI taxonomy): domain Eukaryota; kingdom Metazoa; phylum Chordata; class Actinopteri; order Siluriformes; family Plotosidae; genus Porochilus; species Porochilus rendahli. The sequence goes on along the minus strand of JBCNYG010000004.1, from coordinate 23,221,751 downwards.
TTATAGCTACAAGACTATACAAGATGCAAGACTGTACGGTTGAACTTGAGTGTGAATACCCTGGCCATATTTCAGTAAAATGTTTGAGCACGCTAGAGTAAGCAAATGAAGTGTCTCTTTGCCTTGCCACATTAAAAAAACAAGTACAGCCCTAGAAAATTGTTTTTGATATATTTGAACATGAGAACATTTCACATATGGAGAGAAATTATCATACTTGAACAAAACCACAAGGAAAACTTTCTTAAAATGTATTCAGGGTGGCATGGTAGCATTTGCCTCACAGCAAGAAGGTCATGGATTTGAGTCCCAGGCTCAGCAAGGGCATTTATGTGTGGCTGTTTTCCCCTTGCTCATGTGCATGTTCTCCCCTTGCTCATGTGGGTTTCCTTACTGTAGTTTCCTCCCACAGTACTACACATTAAGCTAATTGGCTATTCCAAAGCCTGAATTTTCTATAGCGGTCTTCTCGCTCACAAAGACATTGTTTAGAATTTTTTACTTCAAAATAATTTCTGAGTATGTTTTTCAGCCCTGTTGTGGGGTCAGCTCTGTCGCTTGGATACAGGGTATTCTTGCAGCCTAATAAAGCTGTGCTTTCGGTTTATGCAGTAGGTGTTGAAAAAGAAATAATATTTATTTAATATGTAATAAGAGTCCTCAGTATTGGGATCATAAAAGACACCTTTCTGGAAGATGCTAAAAATATAACTGTGCTACTAATGACAAGAGAAATGTCCAGTTGGCAGTTGGAAAACACTTGTAGGTTCTGGTGTCTCTAGGGTAAGAGTTAAGAGTGCTTGCAATAAATATAGTACTAATTACCAAAAAAAAAAAAAAAGATATCAGTTTGCTAACAGACTTTTGATGAGTTTAAATTAATTATAGAGTAAAATATCAAATCTCAAATATCAAATATTTATTATTTATTATTTTAGAAGAAAAACAATCAGACATCCCATATATAGATGGTTACTGTGCTCACTTTCCACTTTACTTTCCACAAGCTCCATGATATTCCATGTTACTTCCATGTTACCATGTTATTTCATAACCTTTAAAAAATTGCCTTAAAAATAACTTTACACTATTAGATGATCTGTAATAAAGTTAAGTTAGACTTTAAAAACAAATGGATTTAGAAAAATCCATTACAGCACCCATTGCGTGTGTGAGTATCACATACAATATTGTTTGACATTGAGCCCAAGGACCCATGGGTCCACATCAAGAACCAGAGACCTCTTATCCAAGGACAGATCACACTTATCACAATTAGATATGCAAATTGAACACGTCATGCATGGACAGAGTAATGAGTAATTTAGTGCTTGACTTCCCCTTACGGCTATTGACATAACTAGTACATTCAAAGGACAAAGGACTTAATCTAGCACGTCATCTGTTACCATGATATCTTTCCTTGTGTCAGCAAGGAAAAGGACAGCACCAGATTTAATGATATTGTTGATATGTCAGGCTCTTTTTCTTCTCATGTATTTTTTATGAATTGTGAAAATGAAAATATTAATATTTGCAGTAATAATAGAAATAATAACATGCTAACATGTTTACATTCTGTATTGATGAAACTGGCATAGTGGTTAGTATGTCTGCTTTACAGCAAGAAGGTCTTGTGTTCGAGTCCCAGGCTCAGGCATTTCTGTGTGAAATTTGCATCTTCTCCCCATGCTTGCTCAGATTTCCTTCAGGTACTCTGGTTTCCTCCCACAGTCCAAAGATATGCTCATTAGCCTTACTGGTTCCATTTTGCCTCTTGGTGTGTGTTGACCTTGCAATGGTATGGTGAGTTATTCAGGGTGTACCCTGCCTTCACCAAGAGAGGGCTGAGATAGGCTCCAGTTACCCCCACCACACTACTAAGAAGAAAATGAATGAATGAATTAAATCCTTATAAGAGAAATGTATGACTCAAAGCCTCAACAGTTAAATGGCACACTTGGGATTTGAACTCAAACTGTAATGTTCTTTGATATAATCCAATAACAATAACATCCATAACAACCGCCTCTGCAGACCTGGTTTTGTGCATTTTAGAAGCTGCCGCTCTCATTACAGTGATCCAGTCTTAATACCTAAGCACATACAATGCCCTCCTTCCTTTCTGCCCTTTTAAAATAAACAGCATTTCTTTATAGAAGATTATCGGCATACATTGCATTTACTGGTGACTAAAACCAACTGTACAACATACGAAACAAAAATTATCCGTAACCATCCTCTCACTGAAGGGAAAAAGAAATCTGAAGTGCCTACTCTCAAAGCAGGTGGAATAACCACAGGATTTAAACATTATAGAAATATACATATGAATGCACATTATTGGAGAAAGAAAGAGACAAGCAGCCAGAGAAAACACATGAGAGAAAAAAAATGACAGCGTCTGTTTTCCTTCATGCTGTGGTTGTGAAGTAATGGGACAATGAGCAAACGTGCCTTCTGGGTATTTTTACCTAATGTGTCTTTGATGCAAATCTAATGTAGGTCTAATGTAAATGTAATCTTTATATGATAGAAATGCAATGAAGCAGAGAGGTACCAAAGGGATTTGTGAGTGAGGCATGGTTGAGGATATATTACATGTAAATCGTTCGTACAACTAGCTGTATAAAATTGTACCTGAGAGACTGCTCAGTGGCACAAATTTGTAGTCCAAAAACCTAAAATGCAGTCCTAAAACCTTTGCAGCACAGCCAGTGATCAAATTCATTTGTCCAGTTCATAAGCAAACACACACACACACACACACACACACACACACACACACACACCTTCACTTCAGCCACATTCTTCCCAGATCTAATTTTACTGTTTTCTCAGCATGATAGTGCCAATATAAAAGAAAGGTGAAATAGTTGAGTGCTGAAGAGGTGGTGAAAAGGAAACTCAAAATAAGAAGTCTGGTGAACTGGATCATTGAAGACGTAGTGGAGGTGGGGATGTGGAAAAAAATACCTTCACTGGGTAAAGATTTCACCCTTGTGTTGTCTTTATCCAGAAAATGGGAGAAACATCACAGTCATCAAATAATATATTTATATCACACCTTTTTATATCATACAGTAGTGTATGGTGAAGATTATACCCAACCACTTTTGTCTAAAAGGGCTCCGAATAAAAAGAAGCAAAAAATATTTACTCTTATATAATTTTTTTTAATGTATTGAACAATACTATTGTACGCAATGAGAACCAAATAAATTATTCTGACAAGTATACTGAGGTAAAAGTATGGCTAATAAACAAAAAACACTGTAAAAATATACCAATTTTTCAGAAAAATGTAAACATTTTATTTCTTTGACTTTTGCATAGCATGAATGAACTTCAAACTATATGAAATGGTTTAGCGAGTGAAGTAATTAAAAAATATGTCAGCACTCTGCCTGAAAGGTTAAATGCCGCAATCAAAGTAAAGGGTGTTCACACTAAATATTTACTTTTTATTCTCACCAAAATCATCCAATATTGCATGAAATGAATACTTGAATAGTACTTGGTTTCTAAAAACTGTGACGTTGGGCAATGGGCCATTTCACTGTCACTGGACCTGAGTGAGCATGTAGAGTGAGGGAGTGACAGCATCATAACACTACAGTTTACCAGAACTCGCCTGAGAACCCCCAGATCTGCTCCTTTACCTTATAAACGCCTGTTAACAAAATGCTTGACTAAGCAAGTACGTTTTCAGCCTAGTCTTAAAAACAGAGACTGTGTCTGATTCCCGAACATTAACTGGAAGTTTATTCCATAATTGTGTGGCTTTGTAAGAGAAAGCTCCGCCCACTGCAGTAGTCCTCAGTATACAAGGTGTCATTAAACAGCCTGCACCTTTTGCTCTACGTGGGCGAACTGGATCGTAAACAACAAGGAGTTCACTAAGATAATGTGGTGCAAGACCAATAAATGCTTTATAGGTTAAAAGTAGCAATTTATATTCGATTCGAAACTTAATTGGGAGCCAGTGCAGTGTAGATAAGATGGGGGTGACATGCTTGTGTCTTTTGGTTCTAGTAAGAACTCTTGCTGCTGTATTCAGAAATAACTGGAGCTTGTTTATGCACTTATTAGAACATCCAGAGAGTAACGCATTACAATTATCTAATCTCGAGGTAATAAAAGCATGAACAGGTTTTTCGGCATTATGCATTGACATCATATTTTTTATTTTATTGATATTTCTAAAATGAAAGAAGGCTTTCTGTGTAATATGATCTACATGAGCTTCAAATGAACCACAACCACATCCCGAAGGAGGCAGGGGACATGAACTCCATATGGGCCACATGTCGTGCTTCTATTATTGAGGTGGCAGCCTATATTTGTGGTTGGAAGGTCATCAGTGCCTGTGGTGGCCGTAACCCCAAACCCGGTGATGGACACCTGCGGTGAGGGGGGCATCCGGTTAAAAAAGGAGGCCTATCAGGTCTTTTTGGCCTGTGGGACAGCGGAGGCACCAAACAGGTACCGGCAGGCCAAATAAGCTGCAGCCCATGCTGTAGCCAATGCAAAATCTCGGGTGTGGGAGGAGTTCAGTGAGGGCCTGGAAAGCGACTATTGGTTGGCCTCGAAAAGGTTCTGAACCACCACTTGACACTGCTCACCCAAACTGTGGATGTTCTCAGGAGGTGGAAGGAGTACTCATTGCTGGTGCAGAGATCTCCAAGGTAGTCAAAATGGTCCTCGGTGGCTAGGCTTGGGGGGTGGACAAGATCCACCCTGAATATCTCAGGCCTCTGGAAGTTGTAGGACTGTCTTTGTTGACACATCTCTGCAACTCGTGAAATCACACTCCTCAGCCTACCCAGGAAAGTCTATGCAAGAGTACTGGAGAGGAAGATCTGACTGATAGTTGAACCTTGGATTCAGGAGGAACAATGTGGCTTAAGCAATCCTGGCCGCAGCACATTAGACCAGGTCTGTACACCCTACAGGATCCTAGAGGGGGCATTGGAGTTTGCCCAATCTGTCCACATATGCTTTGTAAATGTTGAGATGGCTTTCGACTGTGTCCCTCAGGCCATCTTGTGGGGTGTGCTCTGGGAGTAAAGTGTACCGAACCCATTGCTATTGGCCATTAGGTCTCTGTACCACTGGAGCCTGAGCTTGGTCTGCATTGGTAACAACAGATCAAATTCGTTTCTGATGAGGGCTGGAGTCCCCTAAGGCTGTCCTTTGTCACCAGTTCTGTTCATAATTCTTATGGACAGATTTTCTAGGCGCAGCCAAGGCGTTGAAGGGTTCTGGTTTGGTCACCAAATAATCTCATCTCTGCATTTTGCGGATGATGATGATGTCTCAATCAAGCGGAAGACAATGACTGACTGAAAAATAATGCTTCCAGGTAGACCATAGTAATCTCTCTGAAAATAAATGCCAATGTGTTAATGTTATTTATTAAGTTGGTGTATGGGTCCAATACTTTCTTTGAGACATGTCGGTGGCTGAACATGTATAATTTCAGTACTGCTAATGATCACCCAATGGTGTTGAAAGTAATTTTGCAGCATCCTGTCTTTTACAATGTTAACGGCCAGCTCTGTAGGAGAAGATACATCATGCATTCTATGAATTGCTCCTTTAAAGGAAGCTATGCCTACAGATAAATCACTAGCTTCATCGTACACTTTGTCTGACAGCCACTTTCTGGCGAAAATCTAATTATAAAGTTATGTTTAAGAGCACACATATAAGAACTCTCAGAGGAATCCCCATGTAGTGAGATTTCTGTCCCTAAAAACTGTTAAAATAATAATAATAGTTACTAGAAAAATTCCTGAAGAAATTTTGAGATGTGGCTGCAACTGCATCTGCAGAACACAGAAAATGCCTCACAGCTTACACAGGTTTCTAAGTAGTTGTGGCAAAACAGGTGGTGATAAGTTAAAGAATCAAAGCATGTACACTTTAACTGTAAGTGTATTATTATTTAGGGTTTTAAGCCAAGCTCTACACCTGGGCTATCCAAGTAATTTTGAATGAGGGCTAGGTCATGAAACAATCCCAAATGAGGGGAAAACCAATTTAAATAAAGTTTTAAACAAAGAACAAAGGTGTGTGCATGAGGTGCATGGCACAGCTGGTTGTTGCCATAGAGATTATGATGGCAACTAGTGACAGTTACACATACATTTTTGAGTAAAAAATGGCAGTGGTGCACGTCTCAACATTTGTTTCTCACCTTCTCATCCTATAGTGAGATACATAGTACAGAGTAGAGAGTTTTCTGGTTTTAGAATTTTAGAATTATTATTCAATGATCAGGAGAGAAATAATCTCCCAATCCAATCACAATTTGCATTTACCCCTGAAGGATTTACATATTTAGGAATTAAAATAACACCTGATATCAAAAAGATAGTATACACAAACCATGACCCTGTGTTACAATGTGTGTCAGATTCTTTAGAGAAATGGAATACACTACCATTTCAATGGTAGTACAAAAAATATTATTAAAATGTCTATCTTAGTAGTTAAGGCGATGGGTTACTGATCCGAAGGTCAGCGGTTCAGTCCGTTGAGCAAGGCTCTTAACCCTCAATTGCTCAGTTGAAAGTTAAATGATAATTGTAAGTTGCTCTGGATAAGAACGTCTGCCAAATGCTGATATATAGCTTCGGGCCACATTAAGTGTGACAGAAGAATAAAAAAAATAATATAGAGTCCATTTTTCTAGGGTAAATAGTAATTTGTGCCTGCTCTTAAGCAGCATAATAACAATACTACTACTACTACTACTACTACTACTACTACTAATAATAATAATAACTATCAATTAAATGTGTTAGTTCACTACTCCAGTCTTTGAGGGGTTTCAAGATCAAAAGGCAGTCACAATGAATTACCTTGAAACAAATCATTTGACTTAACACCATAAAATAACATGGTTCAGTATAGCTATGATATATGATAATGTATGCATTTTTACACATTACTAGTGTGTATTTGACTGTGTGTGGTCTAGCTATTTATCACAGTGTGGGGACATGAATCAGTTTACACAGTCACGTTATGGGGACTTTGCTTCCTTGTGGGGACAATCCTCAAGTCCCCATGACATAAATCATTACATTTTAAGGTGAAGATTTTTTAAGATTAGGGTAAGGAAAGGGTAAGCTTACATTAGGGCAAGTAGTGGTTATGTTTAGTGTTAGGGAAATTTCTAGTATTTACGGAAACTTCTCCAGGAAATGATTGCAGCTCTATGTATTGTCCCCACAAGTTATGGAAACCAGACTGTGTGTGTGTGTGTGTGTGTGTGTGTGTGTGTGTGTGTGT
>JBCNYG010000004.1:23171652-23181741 GCA_039654305.1 Porochilus rendahli | reverse complement strand
TTGATTGGTTGATTGATTGATTGATTGATTGATTGATTGATTGATTGATTGATTGATTGATTGATTGATTGATTGATTGGGTGGACCCTAGTCACGGTGTGCTGCCCTCACTCCCAAATGCACAACATTGGTCCACATCCTGGTCCTCCTCCCAGTGCACTGTGGAGTGTGGAGCTTTCTTTTGTCCAAACAGGACCAATGAGATCAGAGTAGGCAGAGGGAGCAGAAAGACCATAAATGAGATGTGGGAGCCAAACAGGCCATCCAGTGTGCACATTCAAAATCAGCATTTCACGAGGAGGTTGTGAGCAAGCTTCCTGAAAAACTGAGGAGTTTTTTGGATTAGGAATCGTACATTGATGCTCCACTGGTGTCCAAAATTAAAAGTTGAGGTCTGAAAATGGGCATAATATCTAACTTTTAAGGCCAAGACCTGTGAGTTATCACATTGTGCATGAGGAAATCCTAATTAACACAGCCATGAATTCTACTGACAACTTACTGTTTGTCTTCACCAAGTGTTAAAGTGTTCTCTGTTTATGGCGAGTCAAGATTTTTTATATATTTTTTTGGTCCTCAGAAAATTTGGAATAAAACTGTATTTTAAATGCAACATATCCTCTCCATTTGGAGGTTTAATAGTGTTTCTATTAATGGACCTATGATTTTATTTTGCTCTCAGCAGGATTCTTACAATGTCATGGGCCAGACAGACCGATCAATGTCTGGTGAGCTCTTAAAAAAATTAATGTATTTATGGATAGAACTATTTCAGATTCTTCAGTTGCTGCCTTTCATAGCTTCAAAAGCATTGCAACATAATTAATGTTTCTTATTTCTTAGGTCATTAGGGGATAATAGTAATCATTCTGTAATAGTATATTTCACTGGCCTACTTGATTTTCACAGGCAATTTAATAATTATCAGTGGGTCAGAGTGATGCATTCTTGTTCAAAATGTGTGTGTGTGTGTGTGTGTGTGTGTGTGTGTGTGTGTGTGTGTGTGTGTGTGTGAGTGTGTGTGTCTGTGTGTGTAAACAGAGATAGAGGGGATCATGGAGGTCATGGCACCTCAGATATTTTGTTATTCATATTCTATTCATACACAGCTGGTGTGGCAAGGAAGGTTGATTTTTTTTCTGCACCCTATCCTTCCTCTTAATGCAGTCGACAGACTCTGCCATAGAGTTGCCTTAGATGGTACACATCAGGCCTGATGGGAAGGGAGTGCTTGATGTGTTGTATTGCTGCATTGTTCCCACATTGCAATCTTCACTCTCCATTCACTGTAAATGAGCGCCTGTGTGTTTGTTTTCATGTGATTTTAGGCACTTTCCCATTATCTCTACTAATGACTACATGGGAGTATAATTGTTCTCACTGGAGCAGAACCTAAATAGGTTTGAGGGAGAATCTTGCTGAAGGGGAAGATTTGTGTTTGTTTGTTTAGCACCTGATTATTTCAAGGTTTAATTGATCTTATTATTAAACTTTGCCTACGGTTTTGTATTGGGCCCGTGTATAAATCCATTGAAGAGATGCAAAGCTTATCTTTCCCTTTTAATACAATTTGCCCACAACTCTAGAAAATATCAGAATATCTTGCAACATGGTTATTTGTGCAATTCCAGCATTACATGCTAAAGACTAATGTGAACACACATTCTTGCTTGTGCAACTGGGAGTGGACTAGAGTAAATACAAACACAATTTCTTAATTACAGTGATAAGTATAAGCTGTTCAGGTAATTCAGCTCAGGTATCTAATGAAGCAATTAGTATATGAAATGATACAATCAGTAAGATTGGATTGCACAAGTTAATGGTGATCATGATGTAATTTCTGATGTTCAGTGCTGCCAAGAATTAAAAAAAAAAAAAAACAGAGCTGAAACAAGTGACAGGGACAATGTTAATTATTCCACCTCTACTGCAGAAAGCATTCCATTAAATACAGGTATAAACACCAATGCTAGTACATCTGTTTAAATATTTACATGTTATACTTGTCATAAGGTAAGCAGGTAAGTGTTTGTCGGTAGTGTAGTAGGCTTTTTATAGTACGTCACAGCAGTGATTATTATTCTATTATAGGTACTGTAAAGGAAATGTTATAACTTATGTCACTCTGTCAGATGACCTTTTTGTAAGTGTGGAAGTATTGTGGCTCTACAATATGAAAAAGAACCCTCACACCTAATGCTCTGTACAGCTGAAAACTTACAAGAATCTAAAAGCGTGCTGTCTCCACTTCAGTGCTGTACACAATCCTGAGACCATTGCAGGGCCAACACACACACAACCACTCACACTCACGTGTACATAAGTGGCAATTTGCAATATTTAATTAGCCTAATTTGCATGTATTTGGACTGTGGGATGAAACTGAAGTACCTGGAGGAAACCCATACAAAAACACAGCAAGAACATGCAAACTCAAATTCAAAAACGACCTCGCTGAGACTGGGACTCAAACCCAGGACCGTCCTGCGTGTGAGGCGGACATGCTAATCACTACGTCACTGTGCTGTCTGTACTGGTACAAATGTTTAAAACTTGCTACTAATAAATAAAATCAAGTAATAAATATTAAACATTACTTTTTAAACTGATGAAATCAAGTTAATATCACATTTTCATGTCTTTATTGCTTACTCTAAAACTGTGAGAATTTTTTTTTCTTTTAGACTACAAAGTTTGCCTAAAAGTACCATTTAGTCTTTTTCAGTTGGCAAAATTTACAATTAACAAGAATTTCTTGCTGCTTAGTCAATGAGTTAACTCCTGGAGTCTGATGCCACTTTAACCTGGCATTAACTAACCCTGGGTTTACACAAGGGCACAATGTCTGCGATCTCTTTGATTAAAAGAAGCATGGAGCTACATAATATATGAGCACCCTTGGAGCACAATTGGGAAATTAAAAGAAGACAGCTCGCATCCTGGAGATGAAACTTGAAGGAATCGCGTTGCCAAGTTCCCTAAGATCCCCTACGATTACACATCAAGGTCTGTTATGCTGTATATGCTCTTTTAAGGTATGTTAAGCTCTACCGGGCTTTTCCGTGATCCCCATGTTCTTCACGAGTGCCATCAAATCGTAATACAGCTGTAATCAGCGTGATCATTACAAATACACCAAGTTCCCTCAAGATCATCACAACTCAATCCCATGACCCCCCACACTCAAATTCAAATTTCAAATTCAAAATTATTTGTCACGTGCAAAATCATACACAGTACAATATGTAGTGAAATTCTTGCTACAACTGTCCTATAATTTAAAAAATAAGCTATTAATATCAAGAAGAAAAGAACAATAACACTAACACTAACTATAACTATAACTATAACTATAACTATGTAAATGACTTTATAGATAAAGGTTAATATAAATGTAAAAATTAAATAAAATATATAAAATAAAATGTAACATAAAACAATATACTAAAATATTTAAAATGGAATATAAATGCAATATAAATGCAATATAATGAAATATATAAATCATTATATAAATCATTATATACTCATCATAATTCCCGCAAATCATGGCGATTGTGGACATTGTGCCCCAGTGTAAACCCAGGGTCTGAACTTAGCCAGAGGGGAAAGGTCTAGCATCAGCTGTGGACAGAGAAAGAAGGTAAGTAGCACGTATTGTTCTGACATTGCAACTACATGTGTGTGTTTTCCTTCCAGTAGATGCTGTTAGCCAGTGAATAAAGGAAACAACAGACAACACACTACTCCTTGGCCTTGAACACACACACACAAACACACACATACACACGCACGCACGCACGCACGCACGCACGCACACACACACACACACACACACACAGGGTTTTTAGCCAGTTAAGTTAACAAGCAAATTATTTAAAGTTGCATTAACACAAAAAAGACGGAATTTGGCTCTGCTTGGGAGGCCTAGAACAAAGCTCATTTATACAAGTCTTTACTTACTGATTGAAACAACTTACTGACTTTTAGCCCAGAGCAACACTGCAGTCTGGTGGCTTATTCATTTTTAAACTACACTGAGTATGTTTACATACTCACTAGTATTCCACTGATATTCTGAATGTGACCAAATTATTCTAATTGAATATGTTTCATGTAAACAACACATCCTATTTAAATATTCCTTATTTGGGCTTATATCAAATGTAATATCTTTCCAATTAAGAAATGTAGGATATCCTGGTATTATTCATGTTTTAAATTCACTCCTAGGTATACATAGCATTCAGTCACAATATGTGTCTCACTTGGGGTTTTCCAGCAGTTTGCAATGCACACACTGTGCTCCTCATAGCAAGAAGGTCCTGAGTTTGAGTCCCAGGCATGAGCGTTTCTTCATGTTCTCTCTGTGCTTGCGTGGGTTTTCTCCAGGTACTCTGGTTTCCTTTCACAGTCCAAAGACATGCACTTGAGCCCAACTGGCTTTCCAAATTCCAAATTGCCCCTAGATGAGACTATGAGTTGCTCAGTGATGGCTGAGATAGGCTTCAGTAGGATTCAGTAGTTCAGCAAATGAATGAGTGAAATATTATTTTTTAATTGCCTTGCAATAGTAAGGAGTCTAGTATTAATACTGTCTTTTTCAGAATAAGGGCAAAATCCAGAATATTTTGTGTATGTAAACACAGTGTTTCTGATCCAGTGAAACACTTCATGATACATTTTTCCACTTTATCTTGCTTGGATTCTAAACTGAGCACCTTCTGCTGATACATACTGTAGCATGAAGTCATTGGCTGGATGAAAGAAGAAGCTTCAATATTGAATAATACTATCTATAATCTACAGAGTTCTATATTTAAAATCCTGTGCTGAGCCAAAATGTATTTTTTTATACCCTCGCTGCATACTCAATGACAGTACAGTTGTCTAAATCTAAGTCATAATCAAAGCAAAATAGAATGTGCAGATGCTTTTTGGGGGTAAGGGGAGTTTGTACTCAACATATAGCAAAAGTTCAATGGTAATGTAATCTTTTTGTAGTTGTTATTACAATGTCCCTTAATACACAAATTATCTAGACTTCTTATCCACCAGAGTCCTGGGGAATCTGGAGCCATATTCCAACTGACTTCAGGTGAGAGTGATGATAATGTTATGTCCAAAAATCTTATTTTACATACTACACTTTTTGTGCCAAGTCCGAGCTCCCTTTTCCTAAACCTTTATTTTATACTTTTTGGGCTTGAAACTATATTTGGCTGCATGATAAATGTAGCATACCCTTCATAATTATGGCACATAATCTGCAGGCAGTCCTGCCTTTTCTCTGGTATCCATTCAAAGCTTTTACTGCTTTTCAAAATAAACTATTATGATTTATAACCCAATTTTAAGAGCTCATGAAAATGAAAAAGCAAATGAAAATGACATTTGAATCAATTTACTTGTTTTTTGGTTCCACATTTTTCTCAGTGACCTCTTTCTTTTTATATAGCTGTCGTAAAATCAATGGAAACTGATTGCCTTGGGATTATTACATAAATTACTATGTTCTAATACACTTTGAGAAGTCATTTGTTTAAGTCCACAGCCCATTTATCATCATTTAGCTTAAACGTTACATCATTTACACAATGTTTAGTTGTGTCTTGCAATGCAAAAATGGGGGGTGGGGTGTGGGGGGATGAATAGGATTGCATTAAGTTGTTAGGATTTTTAAAAAATGTGTACAAAGGAGCATACAGTATATTTCTAAGAAAACCATATTTTTATTATAGGATGTGGAGACATAGTATAGAACATTTTGTATTTGCAACAAGATTCAGAAACAACAATAAGTCACTACACCACCATGTTTAGGTAACAATAAGATGATGTATATAAATGCACTAATGACAAAATTTACGACACCATATTTTACACATTGCATCACTTTTAAAGCTCAATCTTGAAACAATGTACTGCATCATCTAATAATTGCCACAGTAAATGTCACTGGGACAGTTAATTACCATTATTTGGCTTGACTATATAGACTGTGGTCATCTTCCTTTCTGATATCATTTCTTTCAGTCATTTGTTCACTCTTTTTAATGTCTCTCTGGAATTCTTTCATTTGTGCTCAGAGGTACCAATTAAATGAAAAAACAAAGTTTTGGTTCTACAGTTATCATAATATATGCATTTGTTTATTTGTTTTTATCTGCTTGCTATTTTTCTTTATTACTGTTTGGCATGCAGCTTTTCCGTTAGGACTCAGCACATGAATATGAAATAAAACAATCAAATTAGTCATAAATTATTCTGTATTGACTCTGTCCTTACACCCCTCTATTGTGGGTGCTATGAAAATAACCTTAAGGATGTAAAACCAAATCAAATTAGGCTTCAGTATATTTCTTCATTCCCTCATTTAGCATTTTGCATGATTCTGCACAAACTCTTCCACTTTGTTGTTGTTTTATATTGAGTTCTGTGTAGAATTAGTCATAAAGCACAGCTTGCACTCCAGCTCTTTCTGTAGTCTTAGACACAACTTGTGAAAAAAGCTTATGTAGAAGGTTTTTATATGGGCATTTAACAGTATAACAACCATAAGAATGGACAATGCTTTGTGTGGTTTTGAAAAACTCAAACTGAAAACTAATGTTATCACACATCAAACTTATTGGCTTCCACCTGTGATTAATTGTAATCATTTTGATAAGGTCAGCATAAAAACAATTCCTAGGTCGTTCCAGTGCCTGGAAGTGTAACAAGGCAGAGTCAAAAGATCTCAATGCAAAAGGTGGTTCCATAAAATACAGACACAAAGGGGTGATTCTTTAATTTCACTATCGTTCACTTAGCAGTTATAAGTTGCTTTGATTGAATGCAGCTGCAAAAACACTGTGTTTGTCATTTTAACAAAAATGATATACTTTACTTTTTTATATACTGGGGAGTCAGCAAAGGAAGAGAGTTAAAAAAAGGTTGAAAAGTTTAGAAAATATGTAACAGCCCTAAAGTATTTGGTATCATGACTGGGTAAAACAGTAGCATCCACTAAAGCGTCAGCCTTTGCAGGCAGGAATTGGTCGTGGCTCACTCATGTGTGTCAAAATTCATGAAGAAATTGTTAATATAAAAGGAACATTTCTCAACACAAGATTGCAGAGGGTTTGGTTTTTCTTTTTATTTATTTAAAAAGCTTCAGTGTGTAAAGGGATGTTACAGCTTTAAGCTGTCAGGTGTCACTGCCTTTGGAACCATCATGCTATGGTGACAAATATTGTCACATGGCTTCATGTACGTCAGAAAATTTTGCCACTTAACACAGTCCACCGTATCCAGAAATGCAATCTGAGACTATATTACACAAGGAGAAAGCCATACCTAAATCTATGCAGAAATGCTGCCAAGTTCTGTGGACCAGGGGCATTGCTAGGCATAAATCTGTACTAGGGGATAGGCACACATCAACACTCCTACTAAAATTACTACTGGGAAAGGCGAAAATGTATGAAAGCATGAATAGATTTTTTTTATATACATGAACTCTCTCAACATGCTATATGGCAAAAATTACATAGAGGCTTTCGGGAGATCAAAATTATCTTCTCCGTATGCAAAGGCTGATTAGATTAAATGGGATTAAAATAAATCAAATGTAAATATTCAATTTTAAATGATGTATTTAAATTACCGATTTAATCAGCGATTGAAAATTCGAACTAACAATGCATCATATGTTTGTGTAGTAGTATACTTTTAGTGTTGAGGAAAAATCTGTATAGTGGGCCAATAGGGACATAAAGGCTTGTTAGTATATCAAATAATGCTTTTAAGATGAACAAATTATTTTTATTGAGTATATATAATTGCTTAAGGTGATAAATGCTGAAAGAATCAAATAAAACCACTATTTCCTGGCAGATCTATTATTGTATATATTTCCTGAAAATCACTATTTCCTGGCAGTTCTGTACACAGACATTCCAGTTTAGAGTGCATTCAGGGTCATGTTGCTTTTTCTTCATGTTGATTTATATAATGAAAATAACTGCTGATTAGCATTAAAAGAATGTTACAGGTCTACTTTTTGAATTAAAAGCATAAGGATAAATAGTTTTTTTAATTCATAAAAATTTTATAACAATTTATTTTTTGGGGATAAAAATTCAATATTTTTACAAGGCTTGATTTTTTTTTATGGCACAACCACTACAGTGAAAACCCAGATGTTGATATTGTACTGGAACCAGGGACACCCTGGAATTATGGTAAGTCTCTATACTCTTAGATCCAAATAATAACAAAGAATAACTTATTATTAAAATTCATTGAGTTTTTTCATCTACAATCCAAAACAATGATTAATGGAACAATGTTTACAGTAATATTTCAACTCAGTCTATTGTATATTTTTTAAGCATTAAAATGTACATGTAAATTTAATCTATTTTTTAAAAAAGCATGCTGCACAAATTTATATTTTTGGAACTAGCAGATTGCTAATAGCTAGCTTAACTGGCTAATTCATCACAAAATACAGCCAAACCGTATCTCCCTCTACTGCTTTTTTACTGCTTCCCTGTCTCTGATTCATGTGAAGACTTTCTGATATCCATTTACAGACGTAATGTGATGATGTTTTAATTAGTATGTCATTTAGTTTCATTAAAATTTAACCAAAATAAAACTGATTGTTAAAACTCAGCTCTGATGTACACAGACACACAGGAATGCCGTGCAGTTCACCTGCTGTTAAGCACAATGACATGCACTGACATATGTAATGTACACGTGAGCTATAGCTTTCATTTAGAGTTAACAATCTTGCTGCATGTTTGAGTTGAAACATTTATTTTTTCCTGTCCATATGCTGAAATTATCTGAATTAATAAATTTATACTGGGGCACAGTTCATTTGTTTTGGGGAATGGCTGTGTGTGCTGCCCCGCAATGGTCTGGCGAGCTGTTCAGGGTGTACTCAACCTTTGCCCAGTGTTGGCCGAAATAGTCACCAACCTCCCCTACGGATTATGTTGTATGGCAAATGAGTGAATGAGTAAGTGATTGTTGTAGCAATTGAAGGGGTCAGAGCAAAAAGTTTCTAAGATATTAATGCAGCACCAATGTCAAGTCCTGGCTGCGGACATACCTCCATTGTTGCAGAAACAGGACATGGTCATTACATACTAGAGTCAAGAGAGAATTTGGCATTTTACTTGTTAGTTGGGAAGCACCAAATTTTTGCATAAACCAGGGACTTGGCCATTGTTTTGCTCTGACACCTTCAATTAACAATCTGACATAAGAACCAAGGACTTACACGGACAAATGCAAAACGTGATATCTGATAAACTTGAGATCATGGACTTAAACTGACAAATATTTAAAAAATATTTAATTTTAAGGATGTATCGTTAAAAGATCCAGGTGGTTGAATCGTAGCAAAGCAGACCTGTAAAGCGCAGTGCTATGTAGAGGAACTTGCAGTGTGAGTCATTGCTTAGACTGAGTTTGATATGGCCTGGAGCACCAGTCCATCAGTGTGGTGAGAGCCGTGTAGATTAAAAAAAAAAAGAAGAAGAAGAAAAAAAAAGAAACATACTGCATGTCTATTATATCTTACAGATAGAGACCAGCCAATATAAATTATAAATATAAACAATTTTCATATAAGCTGCAGTGATGGGTGCTTTAAACATCATCAGTAATAAACCTAAGGGCAGAATGATAAACAGCATCCAAGGGCTTAAAAGTGGAAGTAGAGACAAGCCTATAAATCATATCACCATAATAAAATAACTTCAACTGTCTTTTTTTCTAGAAAGTTGGCTCTGGCCAATATTATACAAAGAAACATACTTTTCTCATTATTTGTTATCAGACTTGATATGATGTCACCACCCCTTCACCGCACTACAATAAAAGGGCCTGAAGAAGCTACCCTGAAAAGATCCAGCCACTAATGAAGCAGTTGCCAAAGCGTATTGGATAAAAAGTGACCCATTAAGTTAGCTTGTGTTGTATTATCATTATGATGATGATGATGATGATGATTATTTATTTATTCATTTTCTTGAATGCTAAATGCTAATCAGCCGACTCTTACACAGTGAGCGAGCCCGTGGCAAC
>JBCNYG010000004.1:23120562-23132792 GCA_039654305.1 Porochilus rendahli | reverse complement strand
CTGAGATGGGCGCCAGCCTCCCCGCGACCCTAATTAGGAATAAGCGGTTCGGAAAATGAATGAATGAATGAATTTTTCTGTATGCCCTGTCAAAATTAGCCAGATCCCCAAAACACAGTTTTGATCAAACACCCTGAGATAGTTTCATTAAAAGTCCAGCAGTACATTCTCTCTATCACAGCACTTTCAGTAAGACAGTTCACCATCTCCTACCAAATTTTTTTTTTAAAGATTGGTTATTTTTTCCTAACTTTTAAACCAAATCAATCTTGGGTGTTGATCTGCCCTGCTGTTTTATTCAACATTCTCTCGCATTGTCTGCCATTGTGCACAGTTAGTTATCAAACTTTACTCAACTAAAATAAAACTAGAAGTAGAACTTAAAGCTCCATGGTGGGATGTCATAGGGCTCTAAAAAAAAGCACAGTCATAATTTTTGATATTGCGACAAGCAGACAGAGATACAAACGGCAAGGAGACAGGCCGCTAAGTGTACCACTAAGTGATCTGCCCATTACATGGGTCATCCCACCACAAGGAGCAAACTTATTTATTCATTAATTCATTTTCTGAACCGCTTAATCCTAATTATGCTCATCGGCAGGCTAGTGCCCATCTCAGTTGACTCTGGGTGAGGGCAGAGTACACCCTGGACAGTTCGCCAGGCCATTACAGTTCAGAAACGCATTGACTGCAAAACAGCCTACTCTTTACGAATGCCAGGAGCAACTTAGTAAAGCTTTATTTATGTTTTCATTTACAGTAGGATATGTACAAATTAAAATTATAAGCTATATCGCTAGCAAAGACAGACTACAACCAGCAGCTACTTGTTGAAATGTCAAACTAAACTTAAAAAGCTTCTATGCTACTGTCAAACAAAAAGAGGCACCTTGACAGTTCCTCCAATCATCATGCAGCAGCCCAGCATCCTGGCCCACTGAGCTTATCTCTGGATTTTGTATTTTTGAAGCATTTGTACAATAAGCGGTTTTAAATGATTTATGCCTAGTTTCCACTAATTCCACTAGTTTTGTTGCAAAATTTGTGAGCGGTCCCATGTTAAATTTCACTTAATATGCACCGGTGATGTTCCTGCAAACATACACAGATACATTGGGTTTTCAAGAAATCTACAGGTTATGGCCCTTGAACAATGCCCATGAATAATCAGCGATAATTCAAGACGTTCTGGAAAGATATGAGGGACATTCTCTGATAAACGGCGAATGTGCCCAGGAACATCTACAATGTTAAAATGTACTCGAGGATGTATCCGCAAAGGTTGGGTGATGCATCTGTAATAACCATCCCAGTTGCATCTTCCTTTAGACATTGGAGATGACTTGCACTAATGCAGGTGATTCCTGTATAACATGTCTTTATTGTGTGCGCCCGTGTAGAATTCAGCCAATCATCAAGCTAGGAACAAAGCACCTCTCCACCTTTTTCAAAAGTACAAACAAGCTATCGGCTGACAAAAGCTTCGGAAAGGTATCTCCGAATGCTAACTGAAGTGTCGCTGAACTTTCGTCGAGTAATCAACCTTCACCAAAGGTTCTTACATACCTTGGTGAAACTTAACCTATGCTTCCGGGATGCATTGGGAATATGAATAGTTTGCGGAATATATGGGAATGCATCCCTGTGTGTCTGGGAAGCTCCCAGGAAGCCTCTGTGTCCTGTTTTCCCGACAAAGCATCAGGAATACACTGGTAAAAATTTCAGTGCAAACATAAAAATTTTTCACGATTATCCAGAGGCCTCCAGATGCTTCAAGGTGACTCGCAAAGCTCCTGAATATTTGCAGATACACCAGCGAAGGTGCTCAAGATCCCTTCACAGGGCTGATTAATTTCCATCAGGTGTATATCCCAGAGGAAAAAAGGCCCAGTGGGACTGGGTCATTAAAGAGCATATTCTGAGTGTCACAGGACCTCAGTGAAGCTGCACTTCTGTGGGTTTAATGGATGGAGCTGGCATGGGAATGAATAAAACTCAAGTTAGATGACCTGCGAGAAACTATTGCTAATTCTGTACAAACTAGCGATGTACCTGAACATATTGTTGCACTCTCTTTGATATTTTAAAGGCAATACAATAGTAAATATTTGACAAAAAATCCTTTGTGACATTTTTGATAAAGCAGAGCTTTCCTGGTAGTGTTAAAGCAGGCACCTAGGCTCTAATTTAATCCACAGAGAAACATTTATGCATTAGATAACAGTAATTCAGGTAAAATAGAATATGCTTGAACCTGAGCTTGAGCCATGGGATGGCAGTGATGGCCCTCTTTGGCATATTTGTCCCATAACATTGAATCTCACCTGTCAGATACCAGATAGTTTAAAGTAATAAACTTGGTAAATGTGGCTATTACATGTGTAGGGATTCTTGAATTAAGACGATATATCACTGACACACAGCCTGCCATGGGATGAGACATGAAAAGAAAGAAGTAGCTACATTGTTGCTTTAATGCAAGGCCTTTCACTCACTCAATTATTCATTTGTCAGACTGAGTAACCCCACTAGGCTTATAGGCAGGCTGAAGCCCATCCTAGCCAACAAGGTGGAGTACACCCTAAACAGCTCACCAGTCCATCACAGGACCAATACACACACAACAATTTATACTTGTACTCATGCCCAGGGGCAATTTGGAATAGCCGATTAGCCTATGGTGCATGTCTTTGTACTGAAGGAGGAAACCAGAGTACCTGGAGGAAACCCACTTAAGCACAAGGAGAGCATGCACACTCCACATAGAAATGCCCATGCCCTGGACATTTTAATTATAATTAAACAAAAATAATAGTGAAGATATATGTGTTAATATTTGTGCTAGAAATATTAGAATGTTTGTTGAGAACATTGTGAAGGTTAGATTTTACTTTGCAGGGTTACAGAGGTACAGCTGTGTTGTGAGTATATGAAGAACAAAACAGGAGAACTCCAGTTAGTTGTGAATGTCCATCTGATATCTAAAATATACATTCACTGGACAATTTTAAAAGGAGATATATGCCTGCTCATTATTCTCAGCATCTCAGAATGTACAGGCTTTAACCCTATTTTGGTACATGGGCTACAAAGGCACAACACCACATTGCACTTTCAGCTAGGAACAGATATTTAAGGTTGTAAAATGTGATTATCTGCTCTACCACTCACCTTGTGCTTCTTCCACAGAACTGCCACTCATGGGATGTTTTTTTTCCTCACACTGTACTACACAAACTTCACAGATTGTTGTGCTTGAAGATCCCAGGAGATCAGCAGAATCTGAAATCTGCCAGTGTAAACATCATCCTGAATCAAGTCGAAAAAAAGAATACACTAGATACCTGCATCATTTTGGGTAATTAACTATGACACAAAAACTTGTGTGATATGTTTACAAACCCCTCAGAGAAAATTTAAAATGGTGACTGTAAATGAGGGAGATGGTGGTTAGCATGTCCGCTGTTCAGGGTGTTGCATGGTTGGCTAAGAGAGGTCCCAGCCTCCCTATAATCCTAGTAGGATTAAACATTTCGACAGATGAATGAGTGATGAGAATGTAATTTGTTAAATCTGCTTTGGTAACTGTATGATTTTCTAATCGTACATTTGAAAATTTTTGCCTAATATTATTAAATGAATTTTTTCTCCATACATTTTACTGTTTGGTCAGTACTTATTGTTTTGGGTTATTAAGTTTTCTGTTGTATGCTCAGTAAAATACAAAGCAGATATGTGTTTTTTCTACTCTGTGTGATTAAAAAAAAGGGAAGAAAAAAGGCTTTTTTAGGTGTTTGAATCTATGCTGCCTGACCAAAAATAAAATACAATAAAAAATTAATGAGTAAATAAAATAAAATAAAATAAATAAATTTTTATGTTAGGTCGAGGCTTGGCAACATTATGTGGCAATAAAACAAAATCAGCTGATTACCTGAATTTACTGCATGACCAGATTATCCCATCAATGTGCTATTTCTTCCCTAATGGTACAGATGTATAATCAGGGCTCAAATAGGAAAAGTGTGGTTCAGGGAGAAAAACTATTAAAAACAAACAAACAAACAAACAAACAAACAAATAACCTTTTAAAAATAAATGAACAAAAACTGGTTAAAAATAATCAAATTATTACACTTTGAGTGTAATGTGCATTACTACAAAATATACAACTACTGTATATTTTAATGTATGATGTAGCTTATAGTAGATAAAACTTTAGTAGATTTCCACAAAGGGAAAAAACTTAAATTGTAGTCCTGTGAAAGTAATGTAAAGTTAACGTAAAAACAAGAGAAAGGGGGCGGCACTATATGGTGCAGTGGGTAGAATTTCTGCCTATCAGCTCTAGTGTTCTGGTTTATTGCTGAGATTGGGTTATTTCACATTTTCTCCTTATGTAAATGTAGGATTTCTCTGAATTCTCATTTCCTTACTCTTTCCCATAACCAGAGGCAGTTCTAGGGATTATGGGGGCCTAGGCAGGAAAATGCATGGGTTCTTACTGACATTTCTTTCTTTTTATTTTCATTAAAATCTCCAACTCCCATGATAAAAAAAATCAATACAAACTATAGGATAACTGTCTGAAAATGCAAGAGTTATTTTATCCACAGTATGTGGTGGTAGATCAAGCTTGCCATTTAGGTAAACCAGGATTACATCACACCGACTATAACAGAACACCTTTGCTAAAGTGCTGGCGTTTATCCTTAACATATACTTTTAAAAGTCCATGTTATCAGGACAAAATAGTCAAAGATAATAAAATTATTATTTACACACATGAAACGTCATTCAATAACATTTATATTCAGTTTTATTTGCACACATGAAATACCATGATTATCTTTAAACTTTTAAAAAATTCCATTTACCTTTGAACAGTGAGAGTTTTTTGGTTCACCTTTTTTTTGAGTCACCAGGGTCTTTTTTGAGTTACCCTTTACTCGGGATGTGCCGGGGAAGACTTTATAGAGTGGTTTGGTTTTCCCATCATCAGTTCAAGATGCTGGTGACAAATAACCCCAATCTGAATCAGAAAAGACGTGATGTTGCTTAGATTTGTCAAAACAATGCCATGGTGAGTACAGTTAGTGTGCAGGACCTATTCTGGCTGGGCAGTATACCATATAAACACCTTTTTTTATTGTAATAAATTCAGAATAGTGAAAGTTGTATTAAACAAGGCATTGTTAAGTAAGTAGTTGAAAAAAGGATATTATTGATGACATGCATGTATACGAACTCATTATAATGAACACTTATAAAGAGGATAATTGGTGTCTGATGTTTCAGTCAGTTCTGTTCTTTTACCTTTACTTTACTGTAGGACTGTGAAATTGTAAAAATGTTCAAGCCCTTAAAAGACTTCAAAGGGTTTTAGTTGAAAAGATAATTTTTGTGAATATAAATAATCATGCAAGACAGGTAAAGCTTCATAGGTTAAAATGTCAGGAAGACAAAGAGAGAGAATGGAATTCATTTAGCACTTACAATTAATCCACCACTTATCCAGTGCTACATTTTTAGGAATGAAAAGGCAAAAATAAAACTGACAAAGAATCTAAAATGAAAACAAATGATTTGCAGTAATCTCTTAGATTTATGCACTTCTGTGTCCTGATTGTTTAAAATTAGTATTTGTAGGACTTTTGTAAGTCTTCATAACTGCCTGGAATACATGGATTAAAATCTGTTCTGTGGTACAATATTACTACTATTTACAAAATTAAAATGAACAATGTTTGAGCCTAATCTTATACTCACTATGTTACTGTGAGTAATATTGTAAATATTATGATTTTTTTACCACTTTTAACTCTCAAGGCCTGGACAATAAAAGGCAAACTAATTTATAGCAAATAAAAAAATTCTCCTGTATGATATCATTGCTTATTTGTAAAATGTAATAAATAAATTTTAAAAAAGGTTTACTCAGAATAATAATTCTACAGTGCATGTGGGTAGACATTAAATGCTGTACTTTAGAATCGATATTCTGCCCTCTATCTGTTTGAAATACTTCAATATTATCTGAAACATAAAGATCAAGGAAATATGTCTGAACACATAACTAGAACTAGAAGATATCTTCTAATCATGGTTCAGATAGTTTAAATAGTGGATACAGCATAGTGTTCAGTTCATAAAAACATCTTTATCTGACCCTTAATTTAGTAAGGCTGTGAGTGTAATGTGTTTTATAACTACTGTATGTTTACTGTATGATGTAGCTCATAATAGATTAAATTTTCCACTAAGAGAAATAACCATTTATTACTGTTTATTAATTGTAGTCCTGTGAAAGTAATGTAAAGTAAATGTTTGCATTAAAAACAAGAGAAAGAGGGCGACACTATATGGTGCAGTGGGTAGAATTTCTGCCTATCAGCTCTAGTGTTCTAGTTTATTGCTGAGATTGGGTTATTTCACATTTTCTCCTTATGTAAATGTAGGATTTCTCTGAATTCTCATTTCCTTACTCTTTCCCATAACCAGAGGCAGTTCTAGGGATTATGGGGGCCTAGGCAGGAAAATGCATGGGTTCTTACTGACATTTCTTTCTTTTTATTTTCATTAAAATCTCCAACTCCCATGATAAAAAAAATCAATACAAACTATAGGATAACTGTCTGAAAATGCAAGAGTTATTTTATCCACAGTATGTGGTGGTAGATCAAGCTTGCCATTTAGGTAAACCAGGATTACATCACACCGACTATAACAGAACACCTTTGCTAAAGTGCTGGCTTTTATCCTCCACATATACTTTAAAAAGTCCATGTCATCAAGACAATTTGAGCAAAATTACAAATTTCAAAGAAAGCTAAAAAAAATAAATCCCATGACAAGTTCCACCTGGGGGCAGTGGTGGCACAGTGGTAGGGTGCTGGATTATTAATCCCACGGTCGGGGGTTCAAGCCCCACCACCAGCGGGTTGTCACTTCTGCCCCCCAGTGCAGCTAACTGAGCCAGCCATGTCTCTCACTGTCTGTGATGAGAGGCATGTAATAGATCCATTGCTGATTTTCATAAAGAGTAGGCTGCATTGCTGTCAGTGTGTTTCTGCCCCGTGATGGCCTGGCTAGCTGTCCAGGGTGTACTCAGTCCTTACTAAGAGGTGTCTGAAATGGGCACCAGCCTCCCCACAACCCTTATTAGGATTAAGCAGTTCAGAAAATAAATGAATGAAGTTCCACCTGAGCACTAAAAGCTAATTTAATAAGTAACTAACTACGTTATCTCTTAGTCTGCATCCACCCTTAGTTATTTCATTATAAAATTACTTCCGATACTTACAACCATTCTGATTTTTTTGTTTCTTTTTCTTGCTCCCCCTCCTCTTCTTCATCTTCTTTCTTTTTCTACCTTTCTTCCTTTTGGTTCATCTTTCTTTTCTAGCTTCTAGACAGGTTATTCCTTAAAATGATCTAGCTTCAAGTCCAACATGCAATGTTCATTTGTTCCAAACAAACTCTGGAGCAATTCATTTGCAGTGAGAACATGATTTGACCTTGATGTGACCAAACAACCAGGTGTATGCCGCAAGTTAGGCTAAATGGCTTCTGTTGTCAGATGCCTTGCAGTCTGGTATGCAGCAGAGAGGGCAAATTTTAGCAGTGTTAGCAGAGCTCCTGAGCAGAGCACCGATGGTTGGATGGTTGTTCCATGTCCATCTGGTGAGTGTGTGCCCACCATAGGAATCCAAATAAGGCTGAGTTGCTGAAGTGATGCTTATGGCCTGTTATGTACATTTACAGCATTTGGCAGACGCTCTTATTCAGACTTACAGTTAGCATTTTTATACAACTGAGCAACTGAGGCTTAGGGCCTTGCTCATGGGCTTAACAGTGGTGATAGTGGGGATTGAACCACTGACCTTTGGATCAATAACCCATCGCCATAACTCTAAGCCACCACTGTCCTATATTTTGATGACTTGCATGATGATGGGCATTTGCCAAACTGCTTAATCCTGCTAGGGTTCAGGGGAGGCTGGAGCCTATCTCTGCCTCACTGGGTGATAGTGGGGTAGACCCTCAACATCTTACCAGAACATTACAGGGCCCACACACACACACACACACACACACACACACACAGCCATTCACACACTCACACCTAGGGGAAATTTGGAAGAGCCAATTAGCCTACTGTGCATGTCTTTGGACTGTGGAAGAAAACCAGTGTACCCCATGGAAACCCATTCAAGGATGGGGAGAACATGCAAACTTCATGCAGAAATGCCTGAGCCTTAAACCCAGGACCTTCTTGCTTGGCAGATGTGCCCTCCACTACACCAATGTGCTGCCCATTATTAACAAAGCTGAAATCCAGAAATTGTGTCTCATACACCATCACTCCGAGTCACGCAGAATTAAAACACTAAATCTAACTTACTGCAGGTAGACAGACAGACTTGCAGGTAAATAAATGATCGTGGCACAAACACTAAAGTCACTAGCTTGCTGGAACATAAACTTGTTAAGCAGGAACTGAAATTAACAAGACAGTTGATACAAAGATGAAAAAAGGAGCAAAGCTACTGAAACGTTGCTTTTCTCATAATTAAAACAATTGCACTTATCTGTTTTTGAACTCAAGCTCTTCAAATAATATATCACACTTACTGATGTTTTCATTACCACAGGTTGATTGCTAACCTGCTATTGTGCATACTCAATACTAGCTCCTTTGTTCTACACAGCATACTCATTTGCAAAGTGTGAAGCAATATAATATTTTCAAGATGTATCCTTAAAATTCATTCAGCATTTTGCAGGTAGAGTTTAATATTGTCCAGATAATTACCACACTTATGTGCAAATACCAACTCTGCCATTGTTCCCTTTTACATTGCATAGCAATATTTATTTAGCAGAAATGTGCACTAGTCAGGAACACCAGACCTTTTCTTCGTATTTGCTTTCTGTATTTATGGACACATCTGACCAATAAGTAGAGTGAATTTGAAGAGTTTGAAGTAATATAATATAATATTATTATAAGCCACTGTTTAAATTATGAGAAAAACTATTTTAAAGTAGCTTTACAATATATATACTGTGAAATATATATATTTCTTTAAAATAAAGCTTCTGAAAAAGTTGTTTTTCTCATAATAAAATCAATGGCACTTATATGTTTTTGAAATCAAACTCTTCATATACTGATTTGTTTTGTAATCATACATTTTGGTTAGGTTGTTTTTTTTCTCAGTGTGTAATGGAACCAAACCAGTGGGAAAAGCTAGAAGATTTTAAACTTATTAACTGATCGGAAAGAGAACAACTGAACTGCAGGTGTTAAATAGGTTAGTATCATACACTAGGGGCCCACTCATGAACTGGTGTCCCAAGCAATTGCCTGTTTTACCTCCCAAAAACATGATGGATCGGCTACTCTAAATTAGCATAGGTTTAGGGGTGTATATGTTAGTGCATGATGCTTGGGGGTGGACTGGCACCCCTTATTCCTGCCTCATACTCAGTGTGCTTGAAATGGGCGCTGAGATCTCTTGTCTCTAAAACAGGTACAGAAAAATTAGTGACTCAGTCTCAATTTGTGGATGTGGTGTCCTGTAAAGGGCTGGCATCACATCCAGGTTCGATGCCCACCTCACAGCCAGTGTTTGCAAATTAGGATGCACAATCTATGAATTAATCAATATATTTGTCACTTTACCAAAAAAATGTAGTTGTCTTTGTTTCAATAAACATTTTCCATCCCCAGTAACACAATTTATATTGGCATAGTGGCTGACATGTCCCCTTCACAGCAAAAAGATCTTGGGTTTGAGTCCCATGCTCGGGCGTTTCTGTGTGGAGTTGGCATGCAGTCCGGTACTCTGGTTTCCTCCCCCAGACCAAAGATATGAACATTAGGCTAAATAGCTGTTCTGAATTGTCCCTTGGTATGTTTGTGTGTGTGTGTGTTGGCCGTATTCTGTTGAGGTGTTCAGGGTGTACCCCGCCTTCACCTAGAGTTGGCTGAGATAGGCTCCCTAGTAGGATCAAAAGGTATGAGTGAGTGAGTGAGTGAGAGAGTGAGGTTATCATGGTGCTATAGCCTGTATGTAAGCAAGTGCATGATTAGATAAATCATCTATCACACACATTATTTTTGCTTTCTATCTCATCTGAAAGCTCCCACGCTTATATTGGAGTGTCAGTATCCGCGAGTGCAGCAGGATATCCGCCCCTGTAAAGCTATTGGTTGCAGACCGGCCGCCTTTACCCAATGCCTCAGCGCGCGAGGCTGCACTTGTAGTGTGGAAGGAAGTTGGCTCGAGGCTTCGTGGCTTCACTCTTCACAGCGCCACTTGCACTCGGGCATTATGAGCAGAGCTGGTCAGAGCTGCGCGCTTTTCTGAATTACGTGCCGAGCGATTAGAGATCATGGAGTTGGGAACCCGCGTCCTCATCGCCTTTCTCGCCTCGCAGGTAAAGCCCATTGTGCATGGAATAATCAAGCTTTTCGCCTCTCTTCCTCTGCTGGATCTGATCCGCCGTCCTTGATTTATGACTTAGATTGTCACTTGCGTTATGGCATTTTATTTAAGAAATTCTTTTTCAGATAGCCATATCGGGCGCGTGATCACGCATCTATTTATCATGTTGTGTTTTCCTGTGTGTGTGTGCATGTGTGTGTGTGGGTGTGTTAGGAATTAGTTGTGCGTTGAGACAAGTGAATATATCAGATTGATCAAAAAAACTGCTTGTTTTTTGCGTAATCTTTTATTTGCATGTACTTGGTGAATGAAGGTGCACTACATTGTTTTTATAAAAGGGACTGAATTCAGAAGGTTGTTTGGAGCGCGAGGGAAACTCATCTCCACTCGCATCTATATTCAGCTCAGCTGCGAAGTTCAGCGTTCCTTTGGCTCCGTTCATTAGGGGTGAACGCTGTGTGTGCGCGCGCCTCTGTATGCGCGCGTGTGTGTGTGTGTGAGAGAGAGAGAGAGAGAGAGAAAGAGAGAGCGAGAGAGAGGCGCACACGACGTTCCCTTTTATACGGTTGAATTCAGAAAAGCGAGCAAAAACGAGCTTCGTCTCTTGTATCACTTTCAGAATGATTCGATATTGTGATTTTGAAATCCAAGAAGATTTGGATCTTATCTGATCTAGATAATAAAATATAGAAATATTGCCAGTCCGCTTTCCAATCGACTACTGCCTCCTACTCCAACTGTATATGTCCATAACTTCTCTTTAAATGATATTTGTTCTTATTATTATTATTATTTTTGGTTGATAAAATTAGATCATGGCTCTTTGGAGAGGTTTGTCATGCAGGTGTGTTCTGTTACTGTTTCCTTCTTAGCTTTACCTCATGGTTATGCCCAACAGGTGTATTATATACTTATATTATATGCATATCGCAATTATATGTAGCTATAGGTTTCAACAGATATTTGAACTCAGTAGCCAATACTGCGGATATAATCCTGACTGGTTTCTTACTGGTATAAATGTCACCAAGAAAATGGGAAGCATACATCACACGTTGCTAGATTATAGGCTATGATCCGATTTTATGCGTTTTTGTGTCTCTGAGTCTGTACGCATTGGAGCAGAATGTTGGCTTAATCCCAAATAGTACGTCGTTCCATACAGGCTAAAGGAATGAAATATCTGTTCTGTGCGTGCAGTTGCACTGTGCATCCAATATGTCGTGACTGCGTAAAAAAGCCATGTATTTTTTTCCCTTCACTTAAACTATTAGGTATTGTAGCTACACCCCCGGGTAATGTGTCCAACTGGAGACGGGAAAGTTTTCGGCGCAGTTCCGGAGACGCTCCTTCGCGCTGCGCTCAACTTTTTTCGGATGCGCAGTGATTATTTTTTTGTGCTTCCTCTAGATTATTCCCTAGACATGCACGAGAGTGGATTCAGAACAGCACCGGGTTAGGATACATTGTGTTTTATAGGGAGCTTCTGGGTTTAAATACCTCTCATCAAACTAATAGGATAATAGGTTGTTTCTCAGTTTTTGTCGGGTCCGCCGTGCTCTTTTCTTGCGTTCCACCTTTTCCCTTTGCGCTTCGTGCGCGTTCGAGTGGAAACAATCTTATTTATAGGCGCGCAGGTAGGGCGCCAATTCTCTCTTCAGCACCAACTGCTGGATAAAAACGGGGGGGGGGGGGGGGGAGAGGGGGGGGGGGGGGGGGGGGGGGGAGAGGGGGGGGGGGGGGGGGGGGGGGGGGGGGGGAGAGGGAGATGGG
>JBCNYG010000004.1:23067522-23079222 GCA_039654305.1 Porochilus rendahli | reverse complement strand
ATCCCATATAGGGTTCTCAAAATTGGCTAAATTTAAGAAATGTGTTTGCTGTTCTTTTATGCCCCCAATGCAGCTAACTGGGTTATCAAAGGCCGGCCATGTCTCTTACTGTATATGGTGAGAGGCATGTAAAATAACCATTGCTGTCATTCATAAAGAGTAAGCAATTGAGTTGCCATCAGTGTTTTTCTCTCCTTCGATTGCCAGGCGAGCTGTCCAGGGTGTACTCTGCCCTTGCCCAGAGTCGGCCACAGTCCTAATTAGGATTAAGCGGTTCAGAAAATTAATGAAAAAATTAATAAATGTTCTTTTATGTGTTGCAATTATCTGTTAAAATTAAACTTTTTTGTATAAGATCTGGACATCATGATGTCATAGTGGTTAGCACATCTGTCTTACAGCAAAAAGGTCCTGGGTTTGATTCCCAGGCTCAGCCTTTTCTGTGTGCAGTTTGCATGCTCTCCCTGTGATGGTGCGACGAGCTGCTGAGGGTGTACCCCTCCTTCCCCCAGTGTCAGTTCCGATTGGCTCCAGGCTCCCTGCGATGCTAGTAGAATTAAATAGTTTGCCAAATGAGTGTGTGAATAAGGTCTTTACTTTTATTAAAAAAAAAAAATATCAAATCGGAATCGTAAATCAGGTGTAGGCTGATAAAACTGGTGACTTTATTTTTAGTTCATGTCACCCAGCACTAAGCTTAATGCAGGTGCAGTTGTAGTCTGGTAGCCGTGCGTCCTCTTTGCTTACAACTTTATGAACACCTTTCCTTAAGCTCATGATGTTTTTCACTGAGATCAAAGAAAGTTGGTTGAGAAAAGAAGGAAAGATGGACTATT
Source organism: Porochilus rendahli (assembly GCA_039654305.1). NCBI lineage: Eukaryota > Metazoa > Chordata > Actinopteri > Siluriformes > Plotosidae > Porochilus > Porochilus rendahli. Next base: position 23,078,386 of record JBCNYG010000004.1, on the reverse strand, counting down.
CAAATGCAGCTCATGTGTTTTTAAATCTGCAATAAAGCAAAATCATCTATCGTTATGTAGTTTCGTTAAGAAGTTCTTGTGGTATTTTTGTCTCTGATAGATCTTCAGAAACAGATGTTCATCACACTGAGCTTTCCACCTTATACTGTAGATCCATGGTGTCCTTTAGCTCCGCCTTTCTTTTCACAACTATGGTGATGGACTTGGTAGCTGTCATCGCACCACATTATTAATGTAAAGTTTGTTCATCTGTGGAAACCCATTAAAATCCTTTTTTTTTGTGGCACCGTATTAAACGCCTAATGGTTTCTCATAAATTACCTGACAAGGAGTATGGCACCACCATCTTCTCTTCCTTCTTCAAATTGAGATTTTCTCATTGAGACAAACTAACCTGTTTTTAATGGGGAGATCTAATTAATGTAGAATTAATTTCCTTATGTGGGATAGTGGAAACAAATATCAATCTTCCTTGTTTTGTTTTACTTCATGCCAGGCTGCAGTTAATGAGAATGGCAATTAGATTATTGCAGGCATAAACTAAGTAAAAACACTGTAATAAAGTGACATATCTCCATTTTCTATATCTGTTTGTCAGTTATTTACTCCGTCTAAGGGCAGCTTGGCGTTATGTTTTTGTGCTCTAAGGCTCTTTAAGATTTTCCCATCTGTGTTGGAACTGTGTTGTAGGTTTGCTGCTCTTTAATTAGTGAAAGAACTAAAGGATGGGTTAATGAGTTCATGAAGCGGGGTGGGGTAAATGTGTCATAGCTGTGATTGCCCTTGACAGTTGCCAGGTGTGTGTGTGTGTGTGAGCGTGTGTGCCTGCTTACGTACATCTATAATCCTATATTTACCAGTCAGTTGCAGCGTCGCACATTTTGGAAACTGTTGCTATCAGACTCTTTATTGCGGCTACTGCAGCCGAATTGAAGCCCATTAATAATTTACAATTCATTTTGCTCTCTCTCGTTCCAAAATGCCCTTTTCACTTACATTGCTTGTTGTTTGTTCGGAGCAGACCCAGCTGTGTGACCTTGATCCAAGTGCAGAGAGTAAAGACAGAGCTATGCAGTATTTTTCCAGCAGCAGTCTTCCGCAAAGCAAAGCATAGCATAGCACCCAATATTAAATTAGGATCAATTTTTAATTAATGCCTACTTCATTCATAAACGAAGGTGCAGGGGATCCCGATATTTCCTCCGGTGTGCCTTATGTGTGTGTGTTGTCTTAAGTGTTAACAGGCGTCCGAATGTGGTGCTTGCGTTGCAGATTGTTCTCGTTCACGCTGATGTTAGCCTTGTTCTAGTTTGTTGCCCTCTGTGCTTGGCCTGGAACAGCGGGATAGTAGGTTGACACTCGGCATGGCTGACGTTGCTCTAAAACATCAAGCAATGATGCATACTCAGCTGTGAGGATGCTACCCATACCATCTGTCTATAGCCCCCTCAACCTTTTTCTTATACACGTTTTTTTACAGGAACTTCAGAATCTTTACAAGAATGCAATTTGATGTGAGCTCTCTGCAACTCAATCTCCATGCCAGTGTGTCGTAAAATGTTTATTATTCTTTAGGTTGTATTTTTCTTGTTGCTACTGTGGTTAGATTTAAGTGTAGGCATTATGCATACCATTAATGATAGTTATATCAACGGAGGGGGCATTCAGGGATAATGTTACAAACATGTGTTTGTGTGTGTGTGTGTGTGTGTGTGTGTGTGTGTGTGGGTTGGTGTAAAAGTAGGCATCTACAACCATTAGATTTAATGCACAGTTAATACCAGCGCATTCATTGCAATCGATAAAGCTTTATTCATTGCAGGTCATAAGGGAATTTCTTTTACTCAGCGTGTTTAAAGAAAATACTTTTTTATACCAAATCCAATACTCCTGGATGGATTTTATTAAGGAAAACATTTTGATAGCTAGCATAATTGGGGTGGACAAATCATTTGCTGTATAACTGAACATGTGAAAGCTCCAGTATGCTCAGGCGGTGGGAGCTCAGTGGTTAAGAGACTAGCCTTCTTTTTAAAATATTGTGAATTCAAATCAGATCACTACCATGCTGCTACTGCTGGATTCTTTAGCAAAACTCTTAACCCTCAACTGCTCAGGTGTAAAAATGAGACAAATGTAAATCGCACTGAATAGGAGCATTTGGTTGCCCCAAAATATTCTTTCATAGACAAAAGGTGTTATGCCACAGAAGTTTAACACTGTAATGCAGTATATTATCTGATAGTTGATGTGTTAGATCAATTAAACTGAGATGTTTCACCAATGATAGGTGGAGGAAAAAATATATCAATTCATTTTCTGAATGACTTTAGCCTTTATTAGGGTCATGGAGAGGCTGGAGCCCATCCCAGCTGACTCTGGGGCAATGCGGGATACACCCTGAATAGCTCGCCAAATTATTGCAGGACCAGCACACACATACACACACACACACACACACGCACACAGACACACACACACACACACACGCACAAGACACATGTACTGGAGCTGGCTAATGTGCACGTCTTTGGACTGTGGGAGGAAATCCAAGCACCTGGAGAAAACCCATGTAAGCTGTGCATGAAATCCTGATGATGGAGAAATCCTGATGATGAAAACATCTCCTCACAGAAGTGCACTCGCCAGGCACTGGGCTCAAATCCAGGACCTTCTTGATGTGATGCGAAAGTGCTAACCACTATGCTTCCATGACACTCATGATGTTGAGTAATACCATACTTTTCTGCAGTAAAACAATACCATAGCACACTTGGAATATCACTCTTTCTTATTAAACCTGAAAGACCTGACTCACTTGCTCACTTCCTCACTCATTTGTTGAACCGCTTAATCCTCTAGGTTCGCAGGGGGACTGGAGCCTACCTTAGCCAGATCATTGCAGGGCCAATGCACACACAACCAATTTGTAACAGCCAGTAAGCCAAATGTGCATGTCTTTGGACTGTTGAAGGTGACCGGAGTACCCGGAGAAAAGCCGCGCAAGCACGGGGAAAACATGCAAATCCACAAAGCAATGCCCCTGCCAATCTCAGAAACTCAGACCCAGGACTTACATGATGTGAGGTGGATGTGCTAACCAGTATTCCACCACTGATGTTGGGTAATACCATTATTTTCTTCAGAAAAACAATACTATAGCAACACTTGAAATATCACTGTCACATATCAAACCTGACATATCTTAGTCCTATGAGCTGACATTTTAAATGATTGTCTTTCTGTTTTGGAAGGAGCATTATGTTCCCCATTTTATCTTCATTCTAGAGAGACCTGTAGTGTAATAGCACGATAACAGTGTGTTTGCTGCATTAGCTATATAATGTATGTACAATGTGCAATGTGACACATTCTCGAAAATATTAACATAATAATTAATATTAACTGTAAGAAATATAAAAACTCCAGAAGCAGGCTTGGACTGACAGAGAGATATTTTTCTCATCAATATTTTTTCTTTGCTTCTTCCATTATCCAGAAACTCTCTGTAGCGAAAATCTTTCTCTGATTACACAAACTTGGTCCATCACATTTTTACTTTGCTGTGCCACGTTGGGACTTCATATAACATTGACCAGGCTATAATAATAATATTAGAATAAATTATCTTCCCATTACTGGTAGATGCTTGTTATTTCGTAGGCAGTAGCTTAACTTAAGCTTAAAGTTTTTTCCCCCTTTTTTGAGTGTTTTTTTTCAGTATCGTTAAACTTCTACAAATTGTAGTTTTCCTCAGCATGAGGTCCAGCATTATAATTTCTCTTATGGTGAATCTCCTTGGAGATTCCTTTGCTGTGACTTTATTATGGTGTTGCGGAGGCCCTGTCGTGATGCTGAGAATACTGTCATAATGATACAGAGTGCTAACTCATTAACCAAATTAAACAAGTAAGTAAATAGTTAGGTAATAGCAGCAAGGTGACGGTGAGTGGTGAGTGGTGAGCATGTCCGCCCCACAGCAGGATGGTCCTGGGTTCAAGTGCTGGGCTCGGTGAGGGCGTTTCTGTGTGTAGTTCTCATGTTCTCACTGTGCTTTTCTCCCACAGTCCAAAGACATGTGCATTAGGCTGACTGCCAGTTCCAAATTGCCCTTAGGTGCGAGGGAGAGTGTGAATGGTTGTACGTGTTTCCCCAGCAATAAATTGCGCCTGAGATAGCCTCCAGCCTCCCCGAGATCCCAGCAGGATTAATTGGTTTGGCAAATGAATGAAAAAGAAATTATTAAATAAATTAATTAATTAATTATAATCACATATAGCTTAAAAAGAGACATATTTATGGAAACTGCTTCAGATAAGGAGCTTGTTATAGACACAGTATGATACAGTCAATAAATCAAATCAAATTCAAATTTCAAATTCAAATTCAAATGGTATTTGTCACATACAAATTATACAGGGTACAATAAATGCTTAGTATGAGTGTCCAAAATGTAAAGAGTAAACTATCAAAGCAACAAGAGGGAAAGAACAATAACTAGAAATTTTTAAGGATTTTTAAAGGATTTAAAGGTCAGATAAATATAAAATGCAAAGGAATAGAAATAAGAAAATAAAAAATAAATCATAAGCTTAGGATAAACATTTGTTTATTTGTGTTGTCAGAATTGGAATTGTGATTAGTGCCCCAATAACCAATCAAATCAGTTTATACATGCACACTTTATAAGTTATTTCTTTTGAAAATGCTTCATCAAACCTAAGATTGCCCGTTGTGGAGCAATTCATGAAGCACAATAACTAGTATATTTGAAGATCAACAGAGAAAAAGCTCCAGATGAAATTTTGTCAAATTGACAGCCATGTGAGACTTCACTTTGCTGTCACCATGTTTTGATGGACAGAGTTAATGATGTACTAGAGATTAAACATCCCTGGGAGATAGAAGATTAAAAAGCAGACGCCCTTTTAAGTTGGCTGTCATGTGGAAGCTTGTCAACTAAATGCATTTTAAACACTTGTGTGCAGGAGCTGATAAACACGTAGATGCTGGACGCATTTGCTGTCTGTGTGATAGAGCCAGAAGTTTAAAAATCTTTGTCTCAGCATCCATGTGTACTGTCTTGTGTCTTCCCACAGTTTTAATGAGCACTCTCCTACCAGATTTCCCATAGTGCCTTGCCACACACCTTGTTGTTGTGCTTATTTTCTGCACTCCACAGCAGGTGGGATTGGTGGGCCATTTCCTGGCTGCCCATTGGTAAACAAAGCGTTCAACGGTGAAGAGTGATTCAATTAAGGTTAATTGAAAAGTGCATTACGTTTGGGGTTTCAGTACTCTCTCCTGTCTCTCCTGTCAGTTAGTTCGGCTTGGTGTAGCATGGCACAGCAAGGCTTCATTCTCCTCTACTGCGCATTACTTCTAACTCTTCTTCTGCTTCTTCAAGATCCTACCTCAGCAGTTCTGCCAGCCTCCAGGGCCTTACAGTCTTGAACTAATGAGACAGAGATGCACATTTTAGTCATCAGTTCTGTTTCTCAAACTCTTCCTATTTGTCTGCCTCACTGGTCCAACTGTTCCTGTCAAGAAGTAGAGGTAGTGTTAGCAAGCATGCATCTGTTGCAGCGCACATGTTGTGTGTCTTTTCTTATCTTACTGATGTAGTGAAAAAAGAAGGGCTAGGCATTCATTCACTCATTCATTTTCTGAACTGGAACTCTCAGCCAACTCTGGGTAAGGGCAGAGTACACCCTGGACAGCTCGCCAGGCCATCGCAGGGCAGAAACAGGCTGCCGCAGTGCAGATTACTCTTGACGAAATTCAGCAATGGTTATTTTACCATAGACAGTGAGAGACATGGCTGGCATTTGATAACCCAGTCAGCTGCAGTGTATCATTAAATTATCATATTATGATATGACTATTCAGGGTAACACAGTGGTTAGAATTCTCACCTCACAGGAAGAAGGTCCTGGGTTAAACCGCTATGGTCGGCGAGTGTGTTTCAGTGTGAAATCTGCATGCTTTTCCTGTGCCTTTGCATGCATGGGTTTCCTCCGGGTACCCCCCACAGTCCAAGGACTTACACATTAGGCTAATTGGGTAAAATGTATTGGCCCTAGGTATGAATGTAAGTGTGAATGGTTGTATGTCTGTGTTGGCCTGCTGTGGACCAGTGAGCTGTTCATGGTGAACCTTGCATTTCATCCAGAGTTGAATGGGATTGGCTCTAGCTTCCCCACAACCCTTAACTGGATAAGTGGTACAAATAATGAATTAATGAATAAAATGACAGTTCATATTGTCATTCAATTCAATTAGATGACAACTGTCACATTATTCATGAATTCATTGCAGCATGAATTCGTTTGAGCAAAACACAATGTGTATCTGCACAATTTAAGGAGTGGTTTGGAAAACCTGCTTAAAGGTTCAAAAATGTCCACTATTGTTGGTCTATTGCATGCCATGTCTGTTACATGAACAACATCTCCAGCAATAGGTATGGTGGAGGCTCGGTTGTGCTACAGTGAGATAGTGAGTCATATGGGCTGTTCTCAATCCACCATCAGAAACCTCATTGACCGCCACAACATGACAGGGACAGTTGACGACTGGTTAGAGAAAGTGACAACTTCTGTACAAGATCACTTCATCTGGTTGCAGCACTTGCAGGACTGGTTTCTCCATGCTGTATCACCGCAAATCACCACCTGCATGACTGCAAATCACCGCAAGTATCACCAAACTCACTGCCTGTATCATCACAAATCACCGCCTGCATCACCGCAAATCACTGCCTGTATCACTGGCAGTATTGCAGCAAGTTACTGCCTGTATCATCACAAATCACCACCTGCATCACCATGAATCACTGCCTGCATCACCACAAATCACTGCCAGTATCACCACAAATCACCACCTGTATCACCACAAATCACCATCTGTATCACCATGAATCACTGCCTGCATCACTGACTGCATCACTGCAAATCACCTCCTGTACCGCCATGAATCACTGCCTGCATCACCACAAATCACTGCCTGCATCACCACAAATCACTGCCTGCATCACCACAAATCACTGACTGTATCACCACAAATCACTGCCTGTTTCAGCACAAACAGAGGCCATAACTGATACTGACTGTTGTGACTTTAATTTTGGCAGGTGCCATTTTGTTTTGTTGTTTTTGATGTACATAATTTATTCTTGACACCGTTATTTGTTGTTTTTTGAAGCAAACATGCTAAACAAATGATCCATATTTCAAAAATCCAGTTTTGGGTATCAGAATAAAAATTATGTCAAAGATTATAGTTTCAAAAGTATTTAATGACTGTCAGTGTAGTAAGCAAATTATGTAAAAATACACCAAATGTACTGTGTTTGTAGCTTGTAGCTTGTTTAAAAGATTTACAAGTAATGAAAAGGAAAATATTAACTGTACTGTAAGCAGGCAAAGCTTAAGAAACAAAAGGTTATAACCTTTTGTTAATTTATTGGCGTTTTTTTCTCAAATCGCAATATAATTAAGAGTGCAGTGTTATCCAGAAGAGTTTGTCTGCTATATTTTACTCTACCATAAATTATAATAAAAATAGTTTTGTATTATTCTCTAGTGATACAAAAACAAGTACCATCAAAAGTTTTACTCATGTTGCTTAAACATGGTATTGTTTTTGGTCAGCTCTTAGAGCAACAGAAAAGCCAAGGTAATGCACGTGGACAGATTCATTTCATGTGTTAGCAGCTGCAGCTCCATTTCTGTCCTAAATTTGTGGTGCTGTGGTCCATCTGCTGCTGCTGATGGTTTTGGCTTTAGTGTTTGTGCTGGGGCCTCATGTCTATGAGTTTGGCATTTTTTAATTCACACTGATGTGAGGATGAAGCAGAATTGGAACATAGCATGAACGTTGGCTTACTGCCTCCTTGGAGCATCTCTTTTGACTGACAGTGATGGGAGTGCTGATAGACTGAACTGTGCTGTAGTGTACTGGGATTCATTTAGAGATGAAGGAAAATCTATGTTGAATAAACGTTTGATACAGTCTAATACTTTTGGACAGTTTATATTCCTTGCACTGCATTCTCATTGTGTTACATCATAAGATTTTATGGATGTGAATCCCCAGCTGAAGTATAAAAAATACAGGCTTTGTTCGTTCTAGCAACGTATTTCGCTCAGTGTAAAAATGTATTTAAGTATTCACAAGAATCTCACCCGGCGCATATACTTCATTCTTCTGAGCAAAACGCAGCGGACTGTTACTATTAAGAAAAACTTGGTAGCTGTTAGAAAATTGAACACGTGCAGTAAGCTAGGAGGGATTCCATTCTGAAAAGTCTATTTCACAATCTTGGTTTTTACAAGCCCAAATTATTGCCACTTTGGAAAATATAAAAGTGTGTCAACTTTTCAACAAATTCTATACAAAAAAGCTGTATAAATTGCTAATTATTTGCCAGATTTATTGAATCATGGGGCACATGGTGTCTGTTACCTTCTAGTATGGGCACAGCACTCTAAACTGTTTTTTTCCCCCCAACCTTTATACTACTTTGATGATATGATTCAATTTTTGGATTCGGTTACTGAAATTACCAGCACATTTCTGACAGCTTTAGACACTTCCTACTTGGTTTTGTTTTGTTTTTGCTTACAATCTGTTATTCCTGCCACCTATGACTTCAAACAGCACTAGTGTGAGTCTCACCTCACCATCTCACTATTTTGCGTTCTATTCACTTTAAGATCAATAGATATTTTTGAAAATAAGCGTACCTTCCATGGAGGTGCTTCCTGACACTCTGTGACATCTTTCTTCACCATAAAGCAGTTTAAATTATCTTCGGTGTATTCATTGTTAGAACTGCATGTAGTAAAAAAATGGTCAGAAAATTTCTTTACCATTGTTGGCTTTAAATTTGCCAGTCAATTGAACTGAAAGGTGGATTGAAATACAGGATTTTGTGCCGTAGCCAACAGTGAAAGACTCGCGCTTGACACACCAGCCACGAAATGCATCCTTTTAGAAAGCTCAGAACAGAAGCTTTCAAGTAGGTGCCATTCTAGGGAAAATAAGTCTTATAATTCCTGAGAGATTGAATAGAATAAATATATGGTATTGTACAAAAATGTCGTGCCAGCTTTTTTCAATACAAATATTTTTATTTTAGGACTTAGAAGTAAAAAAAAATAATTTTCATTCAGGCACTTTTTATTCAGTCACATATTCTATACTGCTTATCAATATCTGAGCTGGAGGCAATCCAAGCTGACTTTGGTAGAAAGGTGGGGTACACCCTGGGATCGGTGTACGTCTATAGCAGGGCTAACATAGTATCAGACAGCAGTTGACACTCAGGTTCTACAAATATGGGTAATTTAGATAAAGTCAGTTGTGGGATCCTCATCTGTTCCATGCAGACTCCACTGGTGTCTCCCAGGGTTTAGCTCTTGGTCCTCCTCTATTCTCCCTTTATATGAGGTCTCTTCGAGTCATGTCCTCACATTTTCTCATACCACTGCTATGCAAATTGACATTCATCCTGTCTCTTTTTCTGTTTCGGCCTGGATCTCTGCATGTCTGGCAAAATTTCGTCACGGATGGCAGCTCACCAGCTGACACTTACTCCCAGCAAAACTGAACTGCTGTCTATCCCAGCTGATTCATCCCCACGTCACATCACGATCTTGTTATCTTCTCTGATCTCTCTTTTGGTCACTGCACAAAACCTTGGGGTAACCATGGGTAAAAACCTTTTCTGCTCCTATCAATTTGCACATTTTTTTGATCATGTCAATTTCTCCTCATTAGGATGAGAAGAATTCATCAATTTCTTTTCACTAAGGTCACTTAGAGGTTTTTTAGTCCCCTGTCTTCCCAAGGCTGGACTACTGTAACTCCTCCTGGCAGGTCTGCCTTTGAATGCCATTCGACCTCTCTTCTCCCACAACACTCCTTCCATGCTGTCTCAACTGGCTTCCTGTAGCTGCTTGCATCAGATTTTAAATACTGATACTTGCCTACAAAGCCAAAAATGGACCAGCACCCTGCCTCCTCAAAGCATTTATCACACCCAGCACTGCACCATGCTCTCTCTGTTCCTCCAGCTCTGCTCGACTGGTGACTCCATCTATCAGTATACATGAAAACATGCATTAAAACTCTTCTCTGTTCTGGCATCTTGGTGGTGAAATAAACTTCCCATAGATGTCCAGACAGCTGAGTCACGGGACGTCTTCAAACGACTACTGAAAACCTGCCGTCTTCGGAAGCTTAGCACTTTCAGTTTCTATCCTTATGATTTTATGTATTTAAACCAAATTCCTTCACTATTAGTGACTTCAAAGCGGTTATGTTAGTCACTCTGAATAAGAATGTCTGCCAAATGCTGTAAATGTGAATGTGTTTGGACTGTGGGAGGATACTAAAGAAAACTTGAGGAATCCCGGACAGGCAGAGTGAGAACATGTAAACTCCACCCAAAAAGTCCCAAGTCATCAGGCAGGTTTGAATCCACAACTTTCTTGTTGTAAGATGATAGATTCAAACCTGCCTGATTGCAAAAAGCGTATTTCCTAATTTCTTTAAAACTGCGCAAAGTGTACCTAAGAGTATTATTATTTTTTAGGCAAAGTAACTTTACACCAAATATTCATTTTTTTTATTTTATTTTATTGTTATTTACTGCCATTTAGCTTTCATATTTTCGTTAAGTAGAAACAATAGGTGAACAGCCATTGCCCCTGGTTACAAGAGCACGTTCCCATACTGGAGGCCACTTCAGAATACCTTCAGAAATTTACTTTGTGTTATGAAATTGACCCTTACAAACATGTATCACAAACTACTGCAGAGTGAACACCGAGCAGGTTAAAATGTTCTCAAAAAGATC
>JBCNYG010000004.1:23013215-23025672 GCA_039654305.1 Porochilus rendahli | reverse complement strand
TGTGTGTGTGTGTGTGTGTGTGTGTGTGTGTATGTGTGTGTGTGTGTGTGTGTGTGTGTGTTTGTGTGTGTGTGTGTTTATTTCCTCTGTGCCACCAGACATCTCTATTAAATCCTATTTGGGCATGCATGTCTTTATTATTCTGATTTAATATAACAATGCATCCAATATCCATTCTGCTTCCTTCACTTTTTATTTATGCCACTTTACCTACGTCCCCGTTCCCTTCGCTTCAGCAGCGTGGATTGCAGCACAATGGATATTAAATCAGATTTATTGTAAGGAGATAGAATAGTGTCTGACCAGCAGCACAACCATCTCCTCTCACTCCCTCCTTCCTCACCTCTAGAGCCGGGGTGACAATGCAGCAGTCGCACAATTGATGGCCCCTCAATTTTCTCTCCAAAATTGGTTATGCTCCGCCTTGGAATGACACTGGTCCGAAATAGAATTAGGGACAGAAGGCTAAACATGTCGTTTTAAAATAACCGAGGAGACCACCGTATACTTAGGAGCTGAAGAAAGTGTTCATCTTGACCGCAGCTGCTTATCAAGCTGTCACGCTGATGTGATTGTGTAGCCGAGGCCAGGAGAGAAGGTGGGGGGGGGGGGGGTGGGTGTTAGAAAGTGGGTGACCATGATGTGTTGCATCTACTCATGCACAAGAGCAACCTTCAGTTTCACAATTTAATACACTGGACTGGGATAATACAGTTAAAACGTTATAATGAGTTCATGTGACATGGGCAAATATAAGGCTGTGTCATTTGGATGTACATTTTCTTGGATGTGAGATTAGTCTTTAATCACAACGTATCACAAAGCTGTTTTATCATCTCACAAAATCCAATTTTGTTCTTTTTTTTTTTTTTTTTTTACATGTATTTTAACACTGTAACCTGTCAACTCTGTGTCAAAAAATGATCATTATTCATGTAATTTTAATTTTTACTTTGATAAAAAAAAATTTATCTGATTTCTCGCATTGTAAGCAAGAAGTTACATGTATTTGGTGTAACTTCTCACATATAAAAACAGTAAAATATTAATAATATTCATTTGCCTATATAAATGTCTGGCATGGTGAGGGCATTTTCATGTGGAGTTTGCATTTTCCCCAATGCACTTCCACACTCCCATACTAGTTTCCTCCCACAGTCCAAAGACTGCACATTTAGGCTAATTGGCTGCTCTATTTTGTCCCTAGAAATGAGTGTGAATGGTTGCGTGTTTGTTGGCCCCGCAATGATCTGGCGAGCTGTGCTGGGTGTACCCTGTCTTTACCCAGTGTGGGCTGGGATAGGCTCCAGCCTCCCTGCAACCTAATAGGATTAAGCGGCTTGGCAAATTAGTGAGTGAGCGAGTGTATACATTTTTTTTTACCCTACCTTCAACAAATATGCATTTTCAATAACCAGCTATTATTTGAAACAATTAAAAAAATAATAATAATAAAATGCATTTTGGTGGAATCCAGACTGAGAGGAGAGGTGGTGATCTGTGAACAGGAGTATGGTTTCCTACCACAGAAGAGCACCACTACTTGCTTTAATAATATTGATGGAGAAGTACAGGAAAGGTCAGACGGAGTTGCACTACGTGTTTGTAGACTTGGAGAAAGCATAAGACAGGGTGCTAAGAGAGGATTAGTGGTACTGTATGAGGAAGTCAGGAGTGGTAGGAAAGTATATGAGGGTGGTACAGGATATGTACGGAGATAATGTGACAGCAGTGAGGTGTGCAGTACGAACCATGGACTGGTTTAAGGTGGAGGTGGGATTGCATCAAGGATTGCCATTGAGCCCTTTCTAGTTTGAAATAGTCATGGACAGGTTGACCGATAAGGTCGGACAAAAGTCTCCATGGACTATGATGTTTGCGGATAATGTTGTGATCTGTAGTGAGACCAGTGAACAGGTGGAGATGAGTCTGGAGAGGTCGAGGTGTGCACGGGAGAGAGGAGGAATAAAAGTCAGCAGGGGTATCACTGACTACATGTGTGTGAAGGAGATGGAGGGTGATGAAAGAATGCAGCTGCAAGGGGGAAGAGATGATGGAGGATGAATTTAAATAATTGGGGTCAAGTATCCAAGGTCAGAGCGTGTGTAGAGAAGCGGAGAAGGGAGTGCAGTCAGGGTGGAATGGGTGTAGGAGAGTGGCTGTATTGATTTTTGATAGAAGGGTATCTGCAGGAGTAAAGGGAAAGGGTTATACAACAGTAGTGAGGCCAGCTATATGCAGAGGTTGTACATCAGCCGAGTATCACAGGAATATCGTAGAAGGATTTTTTTGTCTTGCAACACTTGTACCACTTTCGTAGAAACATTGTACCATTTGACTTACGGACTTACTTTTTCCTCACAACACAGACAACACATATTTTACATGTGAACACTTTGGTCGTTGCGCCAGTGAATTTATACAACCAAAAACTATATAAATACAATATAATAATAAATAAATAAATTAACACAAAATTTTGCCGATTGTTTGTGAAAGGGACTTGAGGAGTAAACCATAATGAGAGGAAAATAATTGGAGAATGGGCAGCATGATGTGGTCTGATATGAAGTGTCAATGCTAAAAATTCTGAACAAATGACTTGAACACAGTGTAAAAACAAGTTGGTTTGTGCAATCATTGCTACTGTTGTTGTCTTCATCTTCATCTTTTTCCACTGGTTCGGGGTTCGGGTCGCAGGGGCAGCAGGCTAAGCAGAGAGATCGCGACGTCCCTTGGGGGGGGTATGTGTGACACTGAGGAGTTCCCAGACCAGCCATTTTTTTTTCTCTCTCAGTGGTAGTAAAGACAAAAAAAATGCAGTGTGTCTGAATGAGAAATAATATACACTCAGTACTGAAGACATGGGGAAAAAAAGCAAAAAACCCCCAAAAAAACAAACCAAAAAAAAAAAAACATTACTTCTCACTCTTATGAAGCTCTGACACTGGATACGCCCTTTAAACATGCTAAATCAATATCTCTTCAAAGAATGCTTCTATACATCAACAAGTGTTATATCAGTTTATGTGGACCGTCTGCATTAAATCTGCACAACGTCACCCTTATAACAAACGTGTCTAAGTCTTTTTTGTCATTTTGAGAAAAACGCAAAAAAAAATAACGCATTTTTACATCACACTGCAGACTTAGGCAGATTGACAAAATGTGGGTCACATGCTTCAGGTAATTTACAATGACTTGGGCAGTTGTACATTGTTAAAAAATACTTGAGAGAAATAAAATTTCAAAGTGGGGGAAAAATGACTTTTATTATGAAAGTGTCAATAAATCTCTGTACATGCTGTTACAACGAATGCATTTAGATAAATCTGTGATTTGTGGGGATTTTTTGACGTTTATATCAGTGTTTCTGGCAACCAAGTGTCCAAAACAAATGAAAGAATGCTAAGAATAAAACCGAAGCCTTGATACTGCTCATATACTGATGTTGATGAAAAACTAGGCTGTAGAATGCACTATATGAAAAAATACAATTTTGCAGCACAAAACAGTTACGCGGGTGATATACTACTCTGTTGAAAATGTCCAGTGCATTCAGCCACAGGGTGCTGTCTCCAGCTCTAAATATAAATTTAAAATCAACAATTAATAAACTGTTACTAAGGTTTAAAAGTTCCATATTCTGGTGTAATTTCATATTTCTTTTTTAATATAACAAATAGCCTAACTGATATCTAGCCAAGAAACAACAAATTAGCTACCTAATGTAACTTAATATGATGCTTGCTTGCTTGCTTAACTATTTGGCATCAATACATTATACATTTGTGCCATTGCTACCTAGCATTTGCTAATACTACCAACTGATTTACTTCTACCAGCTCCCTGTGCAGTGTATTTGGTGACGACATGGATGTACTAGATTTTTGCGAGCAATGTAGAGTGAAGTATTCCACTTTCATATTACTTCAGTACCCATATATGAAGTCCTGAGCCCAGTTCGTTTTTCACTTTATACCATGAAAAACATAAACTTAATTATTCATTCATTCATTTTCTAAGCCGCTTAATCATAATTAGTGTCACAGGGAAGCAGTCGCCCATCTCACCTGACTCTGGGTGAAGGCAGGGTACACCCTGGACAGCTTGCCAGGCCACAGCAGGGCCAACACACACACAACCATTCACACTCACACCTCTGGGTGATTTGGAACAGCCAATCAGCCTACTGTAATGTTTTTGGACAGTGGAAAGATAACGGAGTACCCAGAGGAAATCTCAAGCACAATAAGAACATGCAAACTGTTTGTCAAAATGTTTTTGGACTGTGTTACAAGACCGGGAATCGAACCTAGTCCTTCAAGCTGTGATGCGGACGTGCCACCCCGAAAAACATAAACTTTGATATGCTGATACAACGAAATACATTGTACGCTTGTGACAGAATGTTGATATTCCTTGTATAAACGCTACTGCATGTGAACCACTTATTTCCTCTGAGACGGGTTAGGTTGATTGCTAGTCTGTCTACTCTTAGCAACAGTCCTACACATTTCGCTTAATTTAAACATGGAATAAATATTGTCCAGTTTCAATTAGAGTATCCATAGAGTGACATTAGAGTACAAATTCCAACTTTATTAAAATATATGCCATCTTCTACAACACGAGGATTCGTTTTATACATATCTTTCATTCATGCTATAAAGTGCGTTATCTGATGGTTTGGAGCTTTGAATCCTAGAGGAGAATGCTTTCTGTTATGGAAGCTATGTGCTGCTTAAAATTCAGTAAGTGTACAGAGGGAAGTCTCAGTGAGAAAAGGGACAGAATTCTCTTTCTGTGGTACCTCAGAGGCGAGTGTGCTCAGTCGTGCCTTCACAACGAAGCATTTTCTTTTTTTGCCATTACAAATATTTTTGTGGACGTGTCATCATGTACAAATGTCATTGATAGCCCATATAACATTGTTTTGTAGATTATGCCGATATTTACATCTTGGCTGTCAAGTTCAGCCCAATACAGTTATGACACCTTTTTGGATTGTATGTGAGATATTTGGTATTGATTTTGAGTTTATACTGAGCTCAGTGCTCATAATAAATAACCTCGCGATGCGATACTGGTAGCATGCTGTGTCTGCCTCAGAGCTCTTTATTTTCCAGGTACCTTGTTATTATTGTCACTCCTTACTGTAACATCAATATGTGCATACACAAAGACATGAATGAATCTTCTTCTTTATGTCCTTTTTATGTAATGCACTGAGCATACATTTGTTTTTTGCTAAGTGCTGTAGGTAATACATCCTCTTTCTTTGTCCATAATGCACCTGCACCAGACCATCATGTGCCATTATGTGCAGCAATTGCAGCTGTTTAACACATTAAGCTGGGAGAGCTGCGCTTTGGGCTGAGCATGGCAAATAGAAGAAGATTAGAGTCATTACAAGGCAAAAAATAAATAATAATGATTAAATAAATAAATAAATTCTCTTCCACAAAGCCACTGCCAAAATTCTTATGATGATAAAGGTTGTTTTTTTTTTTCTTCTTCTTAGCGCTGGTGCAGTTAAGGTGGCCATAAAGGGCATTTAGATCTCTTTGCTGGAGATTGAATCGGGAGCAAATATAGGGAAAGGTGTTGTGCTCAAGACTGTGAAACCACAGAACAAACAAATAAATAAATCATAAACAAATCCTGTTTGTCGATCAGGATTTTCCATACCATCACTCATCCTTAAACAAGATTTAGCCCTGTACGCTTGCATTCCACCACGCAGACCTGATTCAGCTTTCCATTTTTTTCTATATTCCGTATTTCCAGTAACTCTCTTGATAGCTGCAAATACATCACCTTGACCTGAAGGAAAAAAGAAAAAAGCTGATCTAGGATTATGGTGTTAAAATATTTTTTCAGGGAGAGAGAGGGTTAGCAGGCTTTTTAGGCAGCTATATTTATATTTATTTTTAGGCAGCTATATTTATTAGATTTTTTCCTATACAGTGTTAAAGGTTTTCTTTTGTCTTATCTATCCAGCCAGTTCAGCCTGACCCAGCCTGACCCAATTCATCTTCATCATTTCATGCTATTTCTAACCATATTATAATCCATATTTGTGTTCCACAGACACCCTAACCCTAATATTCCATAAATTGTTACTTTGATGAGTATGTTTGATTATGTATCATCATAATTAATTTACAATATGGATACAGTCGTTGTAGGTTATTTCAGAAAAAGTAAAGCATATTGAGGTAAAAGTTACGCTGATAAACAAAAACACTGAAAACCTTTTTTTCTTCAGACAAATTGAAATAGCATGAATGAACTTCAAACCATATGGAATGGTTAAGTAAGTGAAGAAATTAAAAAATATGTGAACGCTCTGCCTGACAAGTTAAATGCAGTAATCAAAGTAAAGGGTGGCCACATTGAATATTGACTTTTTTTTTTTTTTTAAAGAGACTGTTATTTTTGTTATTATTATATATTGTTTTTTGTTTACTTATTCCCATCAATATGATCCAGTATTACATGAAATAAATACTGATTATTCCTCAGTTTGTTAAGCACTGATGTGAAACATCGGGTCTGGGGACCATAGGGACTGGGGAACATTAGCTCAGCCGAAAAGTCAAAGCGCTGTTATTTCTTTTTATCCTATCCAACCCTGAAATACACATTTCTAGTACATCATCATGCTTTTTCTTTTCACACACCTCCAACAATAAAATATAAACTTGATGAAAATACAGTGTTGAGGAGGAGCACTTGATAAATTTTGATGAAGACTCACCTTTTGTGAAGCCTGATTGCCACTGCCGAATGGCTCATTTAGGCTGATATTTGCATCCAATTAAATACTCGATTAATTGAATGGGACCGGTGCTGAAAGAACTGGATAACAAGCAATTAGACTCAGTGATTAAGCAAAGACGCAGATGATCTCTGCAAGGCCGCAGCCATTTCCCACTGATTGTTATCATACAACTGCCAAGGTCAAAATGCTAAACACTGATGCGCAATGACCCTTTCATGTGACATTTCAGATGTCAGGAAATTCAAAATAGTCAGTGCTATTCCATTTCAGTCCACAGGACTAGTGATTTCTCAAATCTCATTGGTGAGGTGGAAGTTTTTTTTGTACATTGGTGAGTATTGTTATTATTGTTATTTTTAAAGAGCAGCTCAGCCAGTAGTGACAGCAAAGGTGGCAAAAGTATGCGCATTCTTTCTTCATGTCAACATACAGATAGAGCCAAAAAATAAATAAATAAATAAAAGGTTGATAAAAGTAAAATTACCAATTTTACTTTTCACACAGAGTTTTCAAAGTACACACGTAAAAAGTATCCTTTTTGAAGGACATTTCTAATAGCTGTTTATGTGCACTGTTGGACAACACAATTGAATTCCTTCTCTCTCTCTCTCTTGCTCTCTCGCTCTCTCTCTCTCTCTCTCTCTCTCTCTGCCTGTCACCCTTTCCTGCACACAGCCACATAGCATGCACTTCACTTCTCAGAATCCCTTTCATCGTTCAGTTATCTGACTTGACCATGCACACACCTGTTCCCAATGCACCTCATCACACAGCACACGTATAAAAGGACTCAATTTGTTTAACAACTTTGTGAAGTATTGCTCCTGTGATCTATTCTGCAACATAACAAGCCTTGTATTTTATCCTGTATAGATAGTTATATTTTGATCCATTTTGTTTATCCTTGCCGATTACCTACCTGTGCTTCTGATGATCCAGTTTTTTGTGGATAATCATTGCCTTTTTGTTGAGCTCAATTTTGGATGAACTGTTTTCCTGATTGTTGGACCATTGCCTGTTGTTTATCTCTGATTTCGGATTTTCCGTTCTTTGGATTTCATCGCCTGGGCCCTTCTGTCAGTACCCCATTGCTGTAAAGAGTAGACGTGTTTCTGCCCTGTGATAGCCTGGCAAGCTCTCCAGGGTGTACTGTGCCTTTGCCCAGAGTCTGCTGAGATGGGTGCCAGCCTCCCTGTGACCCCAATTTGGATTAAGCAGTTCAGAAAAGGAATGACTGAATGATTCTCTTATGCTACCATAAAGTAGCATAACAGAATTTAAAGACTTTCTTAACAACATATCTTGAAGTGTTTTACTGCCGAAGTAAATGTCTTTTTCCGACAGTTTTGAAGTGTATTTAAAGCATTCCTTCATAGTTTATACAGACCTCAAGAATCTGAAGTGCTTTCACATAGCTAAAAGTCTGAATTACAGACAAGCCGGATGGAGCATGTTTCTCTCCAGATTCAACTTCAGTGTCCTGTCGTCCAGGCTCCTGCAACACCAGGGCCAATACCCTCTCCTGCCAGTTGAACTAAGAACACGACTTTTTTCAGCCTGAAGTTATCCTGCCACCTTAGTGTATTGTGAACACCATAGAATGGGATTTCGATAAAGAACTGGTCAACACCCTGCCCTATGTATCTGTATATATGGTGCATACAGCTGTGTGGATTTAACAATGCTGTGATATCAGTTCTTACTTTTACCTGCAGTGTCATAGGCACATTGACAAAGTAAAGCATTTGAAGACAAGCATGTGGCTTATAAAATCCAATCATTTTATTTAGTATCCACTTATCCTGTTTAGGGTTGCTGGGAAGATGAAGCTAATCCCAGCTGAGTCTGGACAAAAGGCACGGTTCATTCGGAATAACCTGGGCAGTCCATTTCAGGGCCAGCACAAATAATCTTCCACTCACGCTTACACCTAGTAGAAATTCAGCATAGCTAATTAGCCTAATTGTGCATGTCACTGTACTGTGGAAGGAAATTAGAGCACCCAGAGGAAATCCACACAAGCACAGGTAAAACATGCAAACTCTACACTGAAACATGTTTGACGACCGGGGTGCTCGAATACAGAAACGTCTTGCTGTGAGGCGAGTGTGCTAACCACCAGACTACCGCCCCTCTTTCCAGTCATGACAAAGTGTTCTGTTCAGAAATTGAATTGCAAACTGCTAGAATAAAATTACTTTTACAGTAGCAGGCAAACATGGAGACCTACTTTCCCCCACTTTACAAAAAAAAAAACCTGCAGAAAAAAATAAACCCTGGAAAAAAAATGTCTTTGTTGTCTGCAACCAGTTTGGGATATCTCAGCCATTGTGAGGAAGGAGTGAATGGGATGCTTGTGGACACAGCGATTGAATTGTTCTGTGCTGTTCTGTCATGACTGACAGGTAATCTAGGTGCGAGTGATTCGAGAGAGCACACGGCACAATTCTAGATACACGAGCTATTTGTGGGGTCCGTATTATTTTGCAGATGGCAAATGTTTATCTTCAGCAGACACGTTTTGAAATTCTGCTGCCCCGTCTTGTGTTTATTACAATCTGTTCGTTTGTTAACCTCAGCTGTAACCCTATGTAGATGAGAGTGACAGTGCATTTTCCCAAAGCCTTCCTTCCTACAATTTAGAATGCCCCCATTTCTGCTACATTCAGTTTGTGCTGCTGCCTCTCAAGCTTTACTGACTTTTCATGCTCTCCTTCAAAACATTTCTTTACCACAACCATGTAGTCTATTGCTTAGAGAACAGAAACAATGAGGAAAGATTGTTCCACTTCCCCCATTACTCACTTTAACACTTCAGTAGTCTTATTTTAGCAGGAGTCCAGATCTGTTGTATGTAGGGCAAAAAAATAATAATAAATAAATAAATAAAAAACACTCCTAATTACAGCATTGGGTTAGTAGGTTGAGTGCAGGTAGAATCATCAGTGCTTAGGCAATATCTGTAAATATGATGTCTGGGTGGTGGAATTACAGCTGTGCAAGTGTTTATATGGCAAAACCTATGCATTATTAAGTTATGGTTATTTGATAAAACATGCCTTGTCAGGTGTATGATGCAGTAGTTCATCCCAAGTGAGAAATGACCACTAAATATTTCTCACACCAGAGACAGAGCGTGATTTCTCAGAGAGAGTGAGAGGTTGCTGGACTAACTTCTTTTTGCCAACGAATCACACTTACATCATTGTTTAGTTAGAAAATTGGTTAATCTCCTCACGCATTAAGTGTGTGGTTTCTGTTGCAATGTACACTAAATACACAAAAGTATACCGACCATGTTCTCCCACTCCAACCTTGACAAGGCACGTCTTCATGGAGCTCACTGTATATGCAGGGGGGACTGTCACGCTAGAACAGCTTTGAGCCTCTTTGTTATAGAGAAGGGATATCATAACCCAACAGTACACTAAGCTATTCAGTACAATGGTGTGCTTTCAATTTTGTGGCACCAACTTTGGGAAGAAGCTGCATTTGGGTCTGATGGTCACTTGTCCATAAACCTTTGTTCATGTACATGGTTGCATGCCCTCTAAATACCTGTGCATACAAACTGCCCCAGACAAAAGATCAATGTGAGACGATCGTTTCACATTTCTTTGCTCATGGCTCTGAAGCCGTGGTCAGTTGTTGCCTAGTGACATATATAACCTGCAGTCATTTTATGACAGTGTCAGTAATGTAGGATGACTATCTCATAGTATGAGTGCTTCTACAGCCTACTTCCAGTGATTAGCCAATAAAAATACAACATCAAATAACATGTATGGACATGCAAAACTCAAATAGCATGGAAGAGAAACAGTGGACTACTGGTATGCGAATACCAATTAAGAAGAAAACCTTGTGGAGTTGTGGCAGCAAAGGTATTGTTAATAGAATGTATCCTATAGCTGTTTTATTCCCTTTAATTTCTTTATTCTGCATGCTGATGACAGTTTGTTCTTCTATTTTAACTTGTGTCACAACTTGCTAGACTACGATTCAATCGATGTCAACATTATACGGTCTTCATACTTTCATACAGTCGGCAAAATTGTTGTACCCAAGTTCATTGGATTCATATCACACAGTGTATTTATAATGAGCATATAAAATAGCTGAAATATGTAGAATGCTTAGGACAAGCACCCTTTACACTCACACCAAAGTATCCAATTGCCTGCGGGAGAAAACTTTATGAAAGAACCTGGAGGAAACCCACACATGCACTGGGAGAACATTCAGCCTCCACACAGTAACTTCCTTGCTGACTACTGGGCTCGAACCCAGGGTCTTCTTGCTGTTAGGTGAGAGAGGTAGCCTCTATGTCACCATACCCCTGTTTAGACTAATACTATGATTTTGGTAGCCTGAAATACCATCATGGAAAACATATCAACACTGATCCTATTAGTACTGAAATAGTTTTACATGGGTCGACGGGAGAATGTAAGTGTTAATAGTATCTCTGGGATTTTAGTCCTGTCCAGATCATTTAGATTTTACATGTATGAGTCTGGAAGGATTACGACATGTTTTATGGCCTATAAAAGGAACAGCAGAAATAACCCCAGATAATAATGTCCCCTGTCTGGATGGAAAAAAGAGGTTTTGCACTGTTTTATCTTTCTTTCAATATACATGCCAGACAAGAGAGTATGCGTTCACTTGTCTCACATCAAAACCAAACAAGTATGGAGTGTCAGAGAAGCAGTACTTTTGGCAGGTTTAGGTTATTAAGTTCCTAGAACAGGTACAGCTTTATGGTCAAGTGACCAACTAATGACAAATGTGGTCTGATGTGATGACTAATGACATACATGCAGCTTGCCTGGCCATGTTCACCCCGTTTTGCATGGGTTTCCTCCGGGTACTAGGGTTTCCTCCCACCGTCCAAAGACATGCACATAAGACTAATTGGATGTTCCAGGTGTAAGTGTGAATAATTATGTTTGTGTTGGCCGTGCAATAGACTGGCCAGTTGTTTAGGTGTACCCTGCCTTCACCTATTGTCGGCGAAGATAGACTTTAGCCTCCCCATGACCCTAATTGGATTAAGCAGTTTAAGCAAATGGCTAGGTGGATGGATGTATGGTTGATTCAAATGTTTTGTAAAAAAAAAAATCACTTTATCCACCGTGATAGTGACAAAAAAAATATGCTTAATGTTGGTAAGACTCAAATAACTACTAATTAACACTTCATTTGCCATTTTTAATGTTCGCAACATAACAGAAAGCAATATCTTCATTAAAGCAATGGATTAAAGTGGAGCTCCCGAGAGATGTCTCTATTGATATCGAGCCTGGGTTTGCGTTTCACCACCTATAATTTCGGCTTCCCAGCCTTTGCGTGCTGCACTGGCTGTGCTGACGGTAGAATAAAACTCCCAGACTGCCCTGCAGAGTGATATAAGCACTGCTTAAGGACGCATGGCTGAGGGCCTATCTAGAACTATAATCAGCGCAATAAGAGACGATTTAAGACTTTTTCATATCAAGCTTAGCTGTGAGGTAATTAACATCTTCTGCTTGCTAGTCTGTTATCAGTGGTTTTTGGCCTTTGTATGTTTTGTTGCTTGAGTGCTTTATGTTGTGTGTGCACACACACACACACACACACACACACACACACACACACACACACACACACACACACACACACACACAC
>JBCNYG010000004.1:22969997-22981979 GCA_039654305.1 Porochilus rendahli | reverse complement strand
CTCTTTCTCTCTCTCTCTCTTTCTCTCTCTCTCACACACACACACAGACACACACATACACACACACACACACAGAGTAACCATGTTTCCATTAACCAGCTTAATGCACAATTTGAAATAGCAGATGAACAAAAATAAGTACATGAAACACACAAATTATTGGAACTCTCAAATATCTCAAAAAAGTTTTTTTTTATGTTTAAATGAGGTTGTTTTTCAGATGATTTCATAAAGCAATAGAAATATGAAAATGTTTTCTGCATTTAAGTCGCATGGCATGACATAAGAACAAAAAGAGATGCTGCCTTTTTGGAAAAATAATGCATTGCACGAACTATCATATGGAGAGACAGGGAGGAGAAGAGCGGGGAAGAAAAAAACATATTATTCACAAAACATCACTCACATGGAAACACAAATCATTTGTTATTTTGTTTTGTTGAACATTTTTTATACTCCTTCCAGTGTTAGCAGAATTTAGAACGGAAAAGCTGGTTGTCCATCGGGCAACTTATTGACAGTAAATAGGTTTTCCTCATTTGAACTTGGTTGTATTTAAATATTATTAAAGTAGTATTCACTGTCTACACAGGCCTACAAATCCAAAAATAAAGCCCAATCACTAAACACCGTCATTTCCAACACGCAGTCACTGAAACCATCATTCCTAACAACCAATTTTCAAACACCATCATTACCAACTTCCAATTTCTAAACACCATCATTACCAACTTCCAGTTACTAGACACCATCTTTCCCAACTCCCAATTACTGAAAGGCTTTATTTCCAAAGCCCAATAACTGATCACAATAATTCTCATCACCCAATCACTGAACACCATTATTCCCGAAATCTGATGACTGAAGACTATGATTCCCAACCCCTAGTCAACAGCCAGCATTGTTCCCGATGGCACATCACTCATTAACATATTTATCAGGGTGTGCTGTTATTAATAACTTTAGTGTGCTAACAAATGATTAGCTAGCATACACAAAGCTGTTTAAATATCTGTGTATTTTGTTTTCTCTTTCTACCCTAATCTCACATTCAAATGTGCAAAAACACATGAAGACTCACATATTGCATCATATGGTGACAATTAGAGCATGTATTTTAGAATATGTACTTTCCCCTGAAAAAAGGTCGTAAGCACTGTTTGGTAATCAACATATTAGCAGTTCCATGCTGTTTTTTATACAAAGTGTAAGGGATGATTAATGATAAAGACAGAGAGAGCGAGAAAGATAGAGAGAGGGAGAGACTGTGTAGGCACGAAAGCTATTTCACAATTTATTTACTTCCAGTCAAGCACTGCTAGTTATTAAGTAGGCCTGCTGCTAGCCAGCCAAAGAAATTGAACATTTTTTAATATTTATTCAGAAAAGAATTAATAGTTGTCATATTTGTTCATCTTATTTAAGTACAACAGTCTTTGTGATAGAAAGAATAACATTATACTTGCCTTATAATCAGATTCAAGGGAACTTTGGTAGTCAAACTCCAAATGACTCCTCATGCAATTGCACCATATGAAATACAAAGTAATGGTTGTACAACGTCTAGTGCATTTTATTACAATATACTTACAAAGGGGGGATTTCTTAATTTAACCTACATTAATGCTAGTATGGTAAATTTAACTATTGTTTGTTAGCTTCCTCATTAGGGCTGACACAAAAACAAATGATAGCATGTGATAGATTTTTTGATTCTTATTTGTTGCATTTGCAGATTTGAAGAAAGCGTTAGCAAATTACTTGCTTTCATGTGTTAGGATACACTAGTATTTCAAAAGCACTATAAAATACACTAGTCTTTCAAAAGCAGAGGAACAACAATTAACTCACTGATGATTAGTTTATTTGTTTTACGCAGACTCAGTGGTTGAAATGTTATGATGCTTTTCAGAAACTGCGTTTAATGAAGTAACTTGATCTTAGGGACGCTTTCAGCTTTTCTACTATTGCAATGATCATGTGTCACCTTCAAATTCTGCCTTTTCAACAATCATACTCACAATGCCGATCGTTGTCTGACTGGTGGACAATCAGGTTGTCCGTTGTGCCTATTGATTGTCTTGGACAACCAGGAAGCCGCTTTTTTCAAACACTACCTTAATTTTTGCATAAAACTACAATGGAAACCTGGCTGGTGACTCTCTCATAGATTTCCGATACTGCAACAGCCTAAATAATATGGTTTTGATGCTTCTATTTTCTGCAACTCTTTGATTTGTTGTATTTCAGGTTTGATACCAACCCCAGCATAATATGGATTAAGTAGGAAATTTGACACACTGAGGTATTCGCTAATCAGGAAATGCTACTTTTGAGAAAATAGCAATTACACTTACGTAACCAGTTTCTGAATGTACACATTTGAAACTTCCTAGCAACCGTAAACTAAATCAATCTGGCCCTTGACCAGTCAGCACAATTGTACTATTGTCTCCCTTCTATTCTACTAATAACGTTCTATTTACGCAGTTATGTCTGATTTATTGGTTTACCGCTGTATGATTCGGAAGTCCTTCTGGGATTCTGTAGGTAGAGTATTTTTGTACTGAATATGAATAATCAGGAAATACCCTGAGCAATCACAAAAGTGGTGTGAAAATCGAAAATTTTTCCATTGTTTTACAACAACTTGGACATTAATTCCTTTCTTAAACAAGTATTTTATCATGGATAGATTGTGTTTATGGCTATTTGTACCTGATATCGCATTTTTGTCCAGCTACGACATTTTCAAATTACTTTTGACACAGACACATAGTGAACTTTAAACAGTAACTCAACCTGGAGCTGTGAGATGGCAACACTACATGCTGCTCCTCCAACAGTATATCAGTACCAAAGTAGATTGCTCTGTTTCTACTACTCACACGTAACCTAAGGCAAGATATATGCTTTCAGCTCAGGTCAGGCTCTCTTACTTAAAGCACTACCTTGCAATGTAATCTGCATTATGCTGGAGTGGGTCACATGTTTGCATTTGTGTTTAGACATCTGGGTTTTTTTTTTTTTTTTCGTGTGTTTTTTGCCTCTCTTTCACATACAAAACTTCAAGAGCTACCACTGTATGTTGTTTTGACAGTGTTACTGGAGAGACACCCCTGACATCTTTTTTAAATTCCCACTGTGAGAAAAGGGAAACACATTCTTGATATGCTATTTATGCCATGTTCTACTTAAACAGGGTCTTCCTGAATGGAAGTCACAATGTGCATAAATATTGGTTGAGTTCATTATTACGAGACGTATCTTTGTCTGAGAGCCTGGTCCGAGCTAAAAGCACAAGTCTTGCCGTAGATTACTTGTGAGTAGTAGAAACAGAGCAATCTACTTTGATGCTGATGGAGGAGCAGCATGTAGTGTTGCCATCTCACACCTCCAGTTTGAGTTACTGTTTAAAGATCCCTTTGTGTCTGTGTGGAGTTTCTTTGTAAGTCAAATAGTTTAAATACAGTAGACTTGCATGTTCAGGATAAGCCATGGATCCACTGGAATCGTTAAATTAAAATAGTACTTAAGATGTATAAATGATGCGCTAAGGCTAGACCATCACTGATGTGAAGAGTTGAACTTATTGGAAAACTGTCTTGGATGACTTTTGACTTTTGAAATGCTGATTTATTTCTATCACATTAACACTTGAAAGTGTACAGTAGCTTGGCTCAGCAAATTATTTGCAATCCGGCATTTCGTCATCATTTCTACCATTGAGTGAACAGTCTCATACCCAAGCAGACATTTGAAATTTGTTTGCCCGGGCAGTGTGGAGGGTGTTTTCACAAATCTGCTGAGTTGCAATGTATAGTTGGAGGTATACAGAGTGCAAACCACTGATTGGTCATATGCAATCGATATTTAATAATTAGTCTTCATTCATCATTCATTTGCCAAACCACCTAATCTCACTAGGGTCTCTGGGAGGCTGGTGCCTTTCTTATCCAACACTAGATGAAGACAGGGTACACCCTGAACAACTTCCCTGACCATCGCAGGGCAACACACACAACAACGATTCCCACTCACACCTAAGGTCAATTTGGAACAATTAACAATGCATGTCTTTGGATTGTGGGAGGAAACCAGAGAACTGGAGGAAACCCATACAAGCACAGGGAGAACAACTCTATACAGAAATGTCTGAGTCTGGGAATTAAACCCAGGACCTTCTTCCTGCGAGGTGGACGTGCTAAACACTATGCCACTGTGCCCCCCAAATAATTAGCTTAGATAGAATTTGTGCAGCTCATTCATTGGTTGTATTTTGATTTTGTCTATCACAATTTGCTACCTCACTGTAGTTGCACCTTCTGAATCATTCTTTTCAATAGCTGCCCTGTGATGGCTAATAAGGATTAATTCATTCATTCATTCATTTTCTGAATCGCTTATTCCCAATCAGGGTCGCGGAGAGGCTGGCGCCCATCTCAGCCGACTGTGGGCGAGGGCAGAGTACACCCTGGACAGCTCGCCAGGCCGTCGTAGGGCTATAAGAATTAAGCGGTTCAGAAAATGAATGAATAAATGAATGCTTATCAATAGTTCCATTATGTAACTGCCAGAGAAATGTTTTGCATGTGTGATGACACTAATCCTGGAATATGAATATGGATGTTGGTTTTAGATTTGTTTTAAAACTGTTCTGTAACTTGTTTCTAGATAGGAAACCACAACTTGTACCTGTCCAGTATGGTCTCTTTTAAAACTGTCTAGACTCCATCCTCCTTTCTATTCTCTAACTTCCTGCCATATGCTTCTACTAATTAACAGTGAGGCATACCAGCTGTGTGTGAGCCAGCATGGT
Organism: Porochilus rendahli; assembly: GCA_039654305.1. Lineage (NCBI taxonomy): Eukaryota > Metazoa > Chordata > Actinopteri > Siluriformes > Plotosidae > Porochilus > Porochilus rendahli. The sequence goes on along the minus strand of JBCNYG010000004.1, from coordinate 22,977,160 downwards.
AATGTGCCTGAATCTGGCAGCTGGCTGCCCACATGATCCCCTCTGCTTCTTCTGTAGTTCCGTTCAGAATTTCTACAAATCAGGCTAGCATTATGCCAAACTGGCCTGATCTCTTAATTGCATGAACATTTAACTCAATATAAGCTTTAAAAAAAAATCAAAAATGAAAGTAGAAATCAATAACAGGCATCACAGGGAGATAAAAAATATAAAAAAGCTATTTTTTTCTAATATGTCTTGTTATTTTCATAAATTGCAATTATGTACAAATGGAAAGTACACGTTTCAAAATTGTTTACTGGAAAAACTGCAGACCACTCACTCATTCATTTCACTCATTTGCTGAACCATTTAATCCAATTTTTAGGGTAGGCTACAGCTTACCTCAGCCTATACCAGCCGTGGTATAGTTTTAGGTGGTACACCAAGACCAGCTCACCAGACCATCACATTGCAGCTCACACATCCATTCACTCTCACAATCACACCTAGGGGCAATATGGAACAGCTCAATAGCGTAATGTGCATGTCTTTGGACTGTGGGAGGAAGCAGGTGTACCTTGAGGAAACATACACAAACTCCACACAGAAGAGCCCAGTCCCAGCACTCGAACCCAGGACCTTCTTGCTATGATGCTATAAAACTATGCCATCCAACTAAAGGCCAGGTTTTATTCAATATATAAAAGAAGAAAGAAAAAAAGGAACAGCATTCAAAAGCTATTTTCAAATCCAAAGTTGGCAGGTTTGCAATTCTACAAACGGGGTTTGATAAAAAGAGTAATTATTGTAAGATTGGAATATGCAGCCATGATCGTATATTGTCAGAGCAAATTTGTGCTTCTTTCTGTCTAAATACTATGATCGATGGGAGTCAAAAAATAGGTGTGAAGGAGTAATAATAGTAGCAGAAACAAAAAAGAGAGGTATAGTTAAGATGGACAGATGTGTTCATCATGCCTGCAGGGTTCTTTCTAACTCCAGTCAGCTTTCTGCAGAAAGGCAATGTTCTAACTTTCCGTAAAAACTGCAGTGCATTGCGACGATCAGGGAAATGATCTTGGTGACTCAGTTTAATTACAGCAACCAACATTGACCCAGCAATGGTTAATTTTGTTCTTAATATTATTATTATTATATATTATTAAGTGGGAAAGCCATAATGGCACAGACTCTAAACAGATATTTTAACAAATTCTTCAGTGTTGCACATAGTTCTTCTTCTTACTCAGTCTATGAGATAGGTGGACTACAAAGACATACCGTAAGATTGATTTGTGGAAGAAAATACTGTCTATGTGCTTAATTTACCATGAGAATAACTCATTAAGAAAGCTCATGTGAATATGATCAGCCTACAGTTTGAAATTAAGCTAAGGAGATAAATTCCAGGATTGATTTCTGGCAAGTTATTTTAGGGCTAATTAGTGTGTGCAGACGGTAATCACTAGCAGCATAGGAACCCATGGGACTGGGACTCCAGGGGAAATACTCATATACCCTGCTATTTCCCCCCAGATTGTGTATGCTGCAGCTCAAGAGGAGGCAGAGGAGGCAGCATGCTCACCTGGTTTTCAGGTGAAGAAGTACCGTGTGAAGTATGATGGAGGGTTTGTGAAAAATCAGCCTCTGCTGCAAGGTAAGGAATGCGTTTTCATTATGGAGTGTGTTAAATAAGAGGTGAGATTGAAACTTGAAGATGATTACCTCAACATCTAATTTGTGTCTCTGTTTACATGCCAATTTTTTTTATATGAATGCATTCATTGTGATTGAAGACTGTTCATATGCAACCAAACTGCACTCTCTACCTTTATATGCATTTACATATTACTTGTAATCTTCTTCAAAATTATGCATATGCATGAGTGAGAAGACAAAAAAATAAATAAATAAAAACACCTACAGGGTGAACTAGCATCTGGATGTTTTTGTGTTAGAGACTACAGGAATTTTTAGAGACATGAATAATCTGACAAATGTCATCACTGTAATATACACTGATCAGCCATAACATAACATTAAAACAATAAAACAGGCCTAATGTTGTGTACGTCCTTCTAATGCCACCAAAACAGCTGTGCAGTAGTAATATGTGCAGTAGCATAGCATTGTCCTGTAAGGTATGGGACAGGGCCTCCAACAGATCTAACTTGTTTGCTCAGCATATCGATCACACAGATAATTCCCCAGAGTCTCTCTCTCACAGATACTCAGTTGGAGAGTTGAAGAGTTTGGACACTTTGTCATGTACTTCAAAGCATTCATGAACCATTTTTGCAGTGTAGTAGGCACATTAGCTTGTTGAAGGAGGCCACTCGAATTTAGAAATAGCATTTCAATGAAGGCTGTAATTGGTGTGCAACAATGTTTAGGTAGGTGGGAGGCATTAAATGTATATACACATGAACACCAGGACCCAAGGTTTCCCAGCAAAACATTACCAAACCAGAAAAGCACTTATAGAATGCAGAACTACGCCAAGGCCGTTCAGTACCCCCATGTGGTATTGTAAGAAATGCAACATTTTTTTAAATGCAATATTTGTTTATTATTTGAGCCCTACAATGCAAACGAGCAGCCACTTATATGATTGCATTGTGTATAGGGTCTGCCTTGAATAAGAGGCCTTGAGGATGAGGAAGAATTAATAATTGGATTATTTTTGTGATAAATGGCAAAAAGTTGTACAGAAAGGTAAAGGAATGAGATTACACCATGGAACGCAAGCCTGGAAGTTACGCTTCGGTATGGTCTAGACACAGTAAGCCAGATGAGTAAGTCATCCGTGCTAAAAATCTTTAAAAATTCCCTGCATTCAGACAATAATCTGGATCCCTGCCAAGTTTGATCAATTGTTCCTTATATTATATTTGACTCATCCTTAAATTTTTTTAATAAATATCCGTTCATAAGTTTTTGAGTAATGTTGCTAACAGACAAACAAATGAACAGACAAACCAACGCCGGTGAAAACATGACCTCCTTGGAGGAGGTAACAGTATAGTCAATAATAATTGTACAATATAATCAAAGTTATTCACTTTACCAATCACCAGTTTTAATCTAATGGTTGATTGATTGAAATGTTTGATGCCAACTTTACTATAGCATTGTGGGGTGTGTACAGTTAGCTTTTTAATCATGATTCTCATGTTGTAAGTAAGTTTTAAATTCAGATTTCTCTTAGAGAAAAACATCATCTAAGTGTGGGCTCCTTCCAAATTTGTTCATCTGCTATCTGCCATACACCAGCCAGATGTTTTGTGTCATACAACAAACCAGTCTAACCTGTTAACGCATGCGTCCCATGAAAACAGTGAAGCCAAGCCAGTCATTCTGTAGCACACTCATAGAAAATAAGTTACTGCACTTTTACAGACATGTGAATCAACAGATAGTCATGGCTTGCTATTGTCACCGTGATTGACAGAGGAGAGAGTGTATGTCATCCCTCCCACCTAGAAAGCAAACATTTGCTGTTCTGTTCATGTTCAACTCGTAATATGGCAAAAATTTTCTCTTGTAACATTTAGGACTCGATGGATATTCTAATATTGAAATTGCATCAATGCAATTAAAGGTCATTGCTTGGGAATACCACAAGGTAATCTGACCCCATACAAACAACAAACATAACAAATTAACAATTGATTAAATAGTGAAAAAGTAAAAAAAAAAAAATAATAATAATAATAATAATAATAATAATGATGATGATGATGGTGATGATGATCATAATAATAATAATAATTCAATAAACCCATTCAACCAAACAACTAATATAAAATTAATAAGAATTAGGTAAATATTACATGTTTTTAAAGGATGTTTTATTTTACGAGGATTGTATTGTACATGGCTATTACTTTTCTTTTGAACTTATTATGGAAAAATTATTCCACCTACTTCAGTTCGTAGACATTTCGTTTGAATTGGCCTTTAAGTATTCTAGTTGAAGTGTACACCTTTTTTTTTTTGGCTCTCAGTCAGATTATTAACAGATTATTCAGATGCATTTAAACATAGCTTGTGTTTAATTGAATAATCCTCTGGGGTCTTAGCAAAAGGTGACTGTGTGTGGGCTGCTTTTAAAGCTTGGAAGTCTTTTATTTCATGTGTTTTAATGTTAAAAAGCCACATAAACTATCGCAGCTCTCATAAATAACTTTGCTTTTTCTGATGCTTACAAAGACTTACATGGAATCTCATGCAGCATCTGCTAAAGGGAATTTCCTTCTGTTTGACGAAATCTCCTGAGAATCAGATATATCTGTCAGTATTGCAGGGAAAGTTTAAACCTGCCCTGATGTTTTCAGATTTGCTCATGCCTCACAATCTCCATTCTTTAAGTCGTCACTATATATGCTTCATGATTGACCAACACTTACCTATGCAGTAATGTGAGAATAAATGTAATTACTGAGCAAGCAATAATAAAGGTACAGTTGGTAATGTTTTAGTTGTATACACAAACCATTATTGTGATAAAAATGGCTAATGGCATCTTATTAAAACATTTGTTTGGACCAAAACAATTGATTACTTGGTGTTTTTACAGAGTTACACTGTTTTTTTTTTGTGACGTTTTTTAGATTTCATTATTTATTCTATGTTATCAGAAAGTAAACACCAATATAAGTAACCAAGTGAACCATTAATTGCAAGTAAAGTTAAAAAAATGATAATGTATAAATAGGAGATTTTGAAAACACAAAAAATGCCTAGAATAGTAGTTTACTCAAGCAAAGGAAATACATCCAACTATAGTACGGCTGTAATTTGTTGTAGTTAATAATAGTTCTTCTTGTCATAAATGAGTTTAGTGAGATTTGAGTGGTCAGCACGCTCAGGCTCCCTCATGGCTGTTTCTTAGTGAAGCCACACTCTTCTCCCCCCACTGTGAAACAGTTTGTGTGTCAAAGTTGTCACAACTCAGTGGGCTGCAGCTCCTCTGAGATTCACTGTAATGTCTACGAGCACATTTTAAGCTCCTTTGGGATCCATGGTAATGTCTTGCAGGCGTTGAATTGGTTTCCCAGTGGGACACTAGCTTTCCTGCTAGAATGTCTTTCTTCTCTTCAAAACATTCACAGCCATGTCAACAGGTTGCACACCATATTAGAGAAGAATAGTTCTCCATGATCAGCCAAAGATGATGGCAGCTGTTTACTTACAGTGTATCATGTGGGTGTTTATGTTCATGGTATGTTGTTGACTTGTGTTTTTTTTGTAAGTAATTAAATGAACATTATTTATTTATTTAATTATTTGTTTGTTTGTTTGTTTGTTTGTTTTCAATCTCACAGTACAATATGTAGTGAAATGCTTGCTATGACTGTCCGAAAAACTCAAGAATAAAAACTAACAATATCAAGAAGACAAGTCAATATAAATATAAAAATGTGAAAATATAATAAAAAATAATTAAAATAAAGAAAGAAAGTATATATAACATATAAAAAATACAATAAAATAGAAATAAAATATAGTATACAGAAGTATTTATAAAAAGAACTATGCAGAATAAATGCAGAATAAATTCAATAATATTAAATATAAATGCATATATAAATACAAATATCAAAACAGTGGCAATATTACAGTAAATAAATAAAACATTTAATTATTGCTGCTTTGAGCTAGCTTTGCACTACAGCATAATTGGATGTATTGTGGTTTTATCCCTTTCGATAATTGTGGGAGCGTTCCTGATTTGAGGCTGGTCAGAAGCGATTATCTTCGAAAGTAATCCTGTAGTCTGAGGGGTTCACCCACTTTCTCCTAAGGCCACTGACTGGACTGAAGCCTCTCTAAAGTAGAATTTTAAATATCAAACATGTTCGATTCTGACTAGAGATTGTGTAATATGAAAGGGAGCATGGTTGGTACAGTACATCCTAAAAGTCATTTGAAATATTAAGCAGAAACCTGTAACAGCAAATAACCGTGAGCGGACCACAAAGAATTGTGTTTAGCATGTAATCTCCAATGCGATGGATTAATGTTTAAAAAAAAAAGAAGCATTTTTAATGGTGACAGAACTAACAATCATCTAATGTTTCATTCTTCCCTCCACCTCTGCATGCAACACAGCGTGAGTCATTAGCTCATCTTTAGCTCACACTGAAACATGTATGAGGGCTGGTGTCCTGCATCCAGCTTGTTCCCAGTGATGAGAGAATCTGCTGTACTTGGTGTATTTTTTTCAGAGTGCCCCACCCTCTTTTGAGTGAGCTTCTGAGTGATCCCAATTCCCCCAAATTGCCACTCTAAGATTATTCAGTATAATCATGAAGGGCGAAGCCCTGTGGGACAACTGAATCATTTAGTGTGTGGGTTCCTTCACTCATTCAGTGATCTGTGAAATGCTTTATTCTTCAATGGTCACAATTCTAAATATGAGCCAAAATGCCATAAATCTCAATTTCTGTTTGCTATTAATGGTAGTGGTGATTAAGGATCTGGGCTAAAGAATTTTTATGAATGTTAGGAATTAAAATTTTAGCACAACTCACCTTATCCTTTTAAAGGGCACTGTATCATGGTTCACACCATACTCTGTGTTTTCATACCAACATGTTGGCCTTCACCAAACTGTTGCCAAACTGTCTTTGTATGCTGCATTCATTGGCACTAAGGGGAGCAAACCTGTCGCAGCAAGGAATAAGCTGCACCTCAGGTCTCCTCACCAACATCAGTGCCTAACCTCACTAATGCCCTTGTCTTTGAAAGAACACAAATCCCCACAGCCACACTCCGGTAAAAAGCCTTCCTAGAAGCATGAAGGTTATTATAATAGCAAAAGGTGGACTAAATCTGGAATGAACAGTTGAACAAACACTTATGGCTGTAATTGGCCGTGTCCACATACGAGACACTTTGGTCTTGGCTCAGTGGCTAGAACTGTCACCTTACAAAGAGAAAGCTGTGGTGTGAAATATATTATATATTTGAATGACAATAAGCTAAGATACCAAATCTCACATAGACTTTTTTCTACTGTTTGTGAATTAAAAAAAAAGAAATAAAAAAAATATATAAAAATCCATCACCTGGCATGGTAAGATGGTGACAAAACCAGCTTTCTCTCTCTCTCTCTCTCTCTCTCTCTCTCTCTCTCTCTCTCTCTCTCTATATATATATATATATATATATATATA
>JBCNYG010000004.1:22941094-22953080 GCA_039654305.1 Porochilus rendahli | reverse complement strand
ACACCCCCTCATCTATTTTATTATCCTGTGGTGTAGACATTAACAATTTTTTTGTGTGTGTGTGTTGGTGTGTGTCGGTGTGTGTGTGTGTGTGTGTGTGTGTGTGTGTGTGTGTGTGTGAGAGAGAGAGAGAGAGAGAGAGAGAGAAATATTAACACCTCTTCACATCCATGAGCATCACATAATTAAGAAATGTTTTATTTTCTCAGTTAAACACTAGGATGTTAAAGATATTGTGAATAATCTTAGCAATAGTGCTGATAAGTTCCAAATGATCCTTTAAAGGACCCCCTTTGGCCAAGCATCTCCCTAAATCCTTTTCCTCCAAAGATATTTGTGAAGCAGTGCATTATTCATGCTTTACTCCTCTGTATACTTTTTAGTGAACTGGTCATGGTGCATTTAGAGCTTATCTTAACACTGGGCATGAGGTGGGAATAGACCCTGGGTGGGCTGCCGGTACATTTTAGGTCACTGTACTCACACATTCACACCTAAGGGCAATTTAGTCACCTGAATTTAGTCACAGTTCACCTACCAGTGTGCTTCTGGGAGGTGGAAGGAAACCGGGCAAGCCAAAGGAAATTCATGTGGACACCGAAAGAATATGCAGACTTTGCACATTGCTAAGTGAGTGTCAAATCAGGTTAAATGAAGCCAACCATGACTAAAAGCTTGAGCATACAAGCCAAGTGTAAAATCTGAAAGCAGCCCTGGGGGCAGTGATCGACCCAGCCATTTTAGGCAAACCTGTAAAACAAGACATTGGACGTTATCATGAAATTTGATCTTTTTAAATTGTTAATATTTTTTTAAATGTTAGCTATACACAATTTGTACTGCAGTCCTAAATAAACTTGATCTATAATAAACAGAATTGTGTTTTCAGGTTAGGTTGTACGTATCTGCCCATAAATAGTGCTTCAGCTTTCCCACAGCATGCTCAGAACTCACACTACACCCCAGCATGCACCTTACTGATCTCAGTCACTTAACTCACATTCCCATGACTCTGTTACATTGTCTGCACACCTTGCTCCCATCCCACTATTTATCAACACTGTATAAAAACTGTTTGCATATTCCCACTGAGAGGTATTGCTCCTATATCATGTTACCAGTGCTCAGCATTTTGACTTTTGCCTGCCTTCTCAGTTAATGGTTACTGTTTTGCCTTTTATATTCTGTTTGCCTGATCAACTAAAGTCTGCCTGTTTTTTTTTCACTGTCTACCTTAAAACCACCATTTTATCTGCAATTGTGTCTGTTTTATCTTTGCCGTGAAGTGGCATGACAAATAATTTGTGCTAAGTTGATTAAAAAAAAAAAGAAACCTTGAATAAATATGTAATGTTTTTCAATAATATTTACATGTTGTAATCAGTTATGATTTAAATGCTTTTTTAAGATTGTTGATCAGATTACTGAAATTTTTAGAAAGTATTGTACTATTGGAAACAAAACATTTTTATTGCTGAGATAGAATCATGGGGTAAAGGCAGATGAATATAATTTGTGAGCTGTTTAAGAACAATCCAGCATAAATATTTGTATTCCCAAAAAGAGTGAGGTTGCATGTCAAACAATCAGACCAACGCAGTGCAATCAAAATTAAAATGAAGGGCAGAACCAAAACATAAACAAGAAAAAGTAATGAACAGATAAAAAAATACTTAGAAATTCATAATAGAATGATAAAACACATGAAAGTCAATGAGTTTACCAGAAAAGTGCTGAGTAAAAACGGCAGTGAGTGATAGACAGCTGATGTGGTTGCACTGGCAATTTGTGGCTGCTTATAAATCAGGATATAACTGATGGTATCATGTTGGTCAAAATGACGGGTAACATCTGATAAGCTCGTTTGTAATGTGATATACTGATCTGTTTGACTTTCCAAGGCTAAAACCCTGTGACGCCTGAAAGGTACCATTTTACATATCGACAAATTGTACAGGAAGCACTCTTCAGACCAGACATATAAATAATGGCATAATTGATTAAGTAGTAAACATTAAAGAAATCTGAACGCACAGACCAGCTCAGATGAGAGTAAAGGAACGATCACCTAATGACAAGCTTTAACACAAGATATTTAAGAAAACTTACTCAGCCACGGGCAGCACAGTGACATAGTGCTTACAACAAATGGTCATGGGTTTGAGTCCTGCACTCGGCAAGGGTGTTTGTTTGCTTCCTGGTACTTAGGTTTCTTTACAAAGTCAAAAACATGCATAGTTCTGACTGTTTCAAATCACCCCTAGGTTTGAGTATGAGTGTGAACGGTTGTGTGTGTTTTGGCCTCACGATAGACCAGTGAGCCTTTCAGGGAGTACCCGTGCCTTTGGCTGAGAGAGGCTCCAGCCTCACTGCAGCCCTAGTAGGATTAGGAGATTTAGAAGCAAATAAATGAATGGATAAACCTGTCAACTTTGGAAGTAAGGCATGACATCACTTAATAATAAGCGATTTTTATTTTCTGATTTTTTTAACTGAAGCATAAAAGAAGTTTTTCTGTTGCCCGGTAGACTTTAAATTAATTACTGTGGTCTAATTTTTTGAAGATGCCGGGAAATTCATTAATACATATTACAGCCCTGATGGTAAACAATGGACTGACTTCATTGTCTTATTGACTGCGGTTGTCTTTCTATTGACTGACTTAGCGCTGCCTGGAGTCCTAAAAAGCTATTTGCCAACAAGCTAATTTAGAGTCAATTGTCCATTGTCCATAACTTATGGTACAGTCCTAATGGATGGCTACAGACTATATTTGTACACTGAGTTGGTCATATTAAGTTGTTAGTTCCTCTTCAGTCATTCAGTGTAAATACTGTGACTTTTAATATGCTACTTATTCATTTGCCAAAGAACATTTGGAGGACCAAAACCAATAACTCTTGATGGAAGGCAGTGGGATTTCACCGGACACTAAATTGCAGTTCTCCAGGCCATCTGTTTTTCAGTTCCTTATTCTACTGGATTTTTCTATTAAGGAGCCATTGGTTGGCACTTTGTTTGGAGAGTGTGCAGTCTAATCATTAACTTCACATTGATCTGGTGCACTGAACATTGGTAGGAACAATCGGTGGTGCAGTCCAGCTGACAGTCTTTGCATTTCACAGTGAAGGGATGGTTGATTGCATAAAGAATAGGATTTTTTAATTTTTATTTTTGGTGAAAAGGTCATTCACATTCGATTTTTGGAAAAATGCTGTACAGTATAATACAATAAGCAGGCTGGTGGTGTATTGAGATGCAGAGGGGATGAGAATAAACAGGTCATAGTTGAAAATTAAATAAGATCTTCTGTTCATAAATAAGGTCGACATTATTTGTTTGTTTGCTTGTTTACTATTAAATCATACCCAACAGTTTTACAGGACATTTATTTGACATGAAACGCAAATCATCTAAACAGGTGGCCTATTGTAGGAAGGTGCAGGAGCTAGTGAGCTTGAGCTAGTTGGCCAATAACAAGCTCAAAAAAAGAAGACCCACAGTAACTGCTTGAAAATGGTCATGGATGTTTAAAATAGCCTGCTGATTAATTTAAGGTCTGAACCATAAACGTGTTTCAAGGAGACAGGACACAATCAGATTTCGGTATGCCGATTTGGTCGCCATATTGCCTCGGAGTAGTAGCAGCAAAATTGGCGGACAGGTACACTGTGTTTGCAACAACGAGAGGAACAAAACAACGAGGGAACGTGGAACATTTCGCAAGTAATATTTCACACTTAGCCATAAGTTTAGGTGATTAATAATTTGAAAGTAGATCATTTATTAACTGATATAACCTGGGAATAGGAGAACTGGAGTATTAATCAGCGGTTATGCCTGACATGGCCAAGGCTATGATTTCTGGTCCATGTTCCATCGTCCATAATCTATATAAAATGTATGTCTGGATTAATAATAATATATCAGAAATCCAGAAGTGAAAATATGTACCATATCTTGGTGCTCTGAAATAGGAGTGGTCTCATCATCCCTTATTCAGGAACAGTCACTATAGTTCTGGGCGCTGAAAGAACCATACGGCAGCTCATGAACGTGTGTTCTGTTTGTGCTACTTGTTCAATAACACAGATCATGTTCATGTTGAAGGCACAGTATGGTGCATGGGATCCCTTTGTTTAGGAACAGCTCATTGTCAAGACCCAAGATGGTATTGACAATCTTGTTTTTCACTCATTGAACTGCTGGTAACTGTGTACTATAATCTTAGGCAGCACCACATTGCTAAGATATATTCACAGCGACATCAAATTCTATCAGTGTGCCATAAATTACCTAAAATAATTATGGTTTATTTAAATTATTGACTACAACTTTTTTCTAACAAAACACAGTGATGCTTCCTCTCTGTTTACATATTGCGAAGGCTTTGGCGCTCCGAGCCAATATGGCAGCTGAATTTGCATATAGTGTTAAACATCAAACATGCCCATTCTCTGTAAGTCTATATAACTCTGTAAGTAATATAAAGAATTATTTGGTTGAATATCAAGAATTATTTCATGTCTTTCCACCAATCAGAATTGAGAAAGTCTCATTAACAACAGTTATATTTATCATGGTATACTGAATATTGTGCTTTTAAAATGACATTCAGAGACATTACAGTGAACAAGACAGCACATACAGATTTATCCACATACACCAGGAAGTCAGGGGGCACTCACACGCTCTTGTGCACACCTGTGACCAGCTCAGTCTTGTTGGACACCTGTCATAAACATGTCACTCTCAAAACAAAATACTTCTTCATGAACTCCATTACCATGAGAACACACACAACCATTCACAGTCACACCTGGGGACAATTTGGAACTGACAATTAGCCTAATATGTATTTCTTTGCACTGTGGGAAGAAACCGCAGTACCCAGTGAAAACCCATGGTCAGCAACAGACATATCAAATTAACTACCAACTAATAACTAATAAGCTATGCATTTCAGCTGCTGTTCTCTTGTAAAAAGTGGGTGGCCGTGGAGTGCAACTAAGCTGAACTTTCACATGAGTGATTGGATAATTCGGGATAACCATGAGCTAAACATACCATTGATTGACAGATGCCATCGATCGATCGAGTTCCCAAACTTTTGCTATTTGCTTCCATAAAGTGTGTAAAATAGATTATTTCACGTGTAGTTTATTGGCAAAGCTTCCTGTGTGAATGTGACTTTAGGATTGAAAGAGTGTTTGTTCTTTTTTTTTTTTTTACATCACTTTGTACCATTTCTGCTAGTCAAAAGGTTCACTACTAGTCTCTAAAAGAAGGACACTGTACTTCTGAGGAAACAAATTTTCAAAAGTTTACCTGTAAGTACAAAAATGTTGATGTTTTGCATCTCCAATTTTTAGGAGTGTCGGATCAATAGGACCAGAACTGGTACACAGTGCTGGTAAATAAATGAGGCTATGTGTGGCTTTGTGTGTTTGTGTGGATTTATGTGTGCTTGGCTTGTTGCTCTTGATATAAATGCAGAGAAATAATGATCATCTTCAACAAGAAAAGCCCTTATCATTTCATCACAAGTGCAATACACACACACACATACGCACGTGACACACACACACACACACACACACACACACACACACACACACACACACATTAGGTTTTGTGTTTAACCCTGATGATATTTCCAAGCAGTTATTCTCCTTGTAATCATGTATCTGCGTTTGACTTTGTGTTACTAATGCTCTGCTTCTTTGGATTCAATGACAGTTATACACATTTGTTGAAAACCTGACTTTCACCTCTTCTATCACTTTTGGACTGGTTTTGGATTACTGTTTTTTTTGTTTTGTTTTGTTTTTTTCTGATTGTCTAAACACATATCAACTTGCACATGCATTCGTCTCTGTCACTTGCCTGCCACCCTACTTTTTTAAATTCCTGATTTATCCTCTATAGCACAGGCAGATCGAGCCGGAAATGGATGAGTCATTCTTTACGTTCAGAGATTTATCATAATATTGTCACATTATTAGTTACTTCCTGTTACTCATAAAGTTTATATGATGATTCATGGTGTAAAATGAGGGTTATCTTTTAAAGTTCGGCATCTTTTTTATTTTTAAAGAGTCCTTGTGCACTGTGAACAGTATATGACCCTGAGGAAAAAGAAAAGGAAAAGAAAAACAGGGACATTCTGTTGGTTTACAAGCTTTCTTTCTCATATATGCTTTTGGAAGTGGGTTTCACTAAAAAATGTTTTCAGATTAAACAGCTACGTCTCAAAAAATGCAGCACCTTGAACGTATGTGATGAAATCATGCTTTTATATACAGTAGGTATTACAGAAATAAGTCTGGATGAAACACTGATGTTTTTCTAAGAAAACCACTTTATTTAGCTCAAGACATGAAAGGGTTTGTGGTCAATAAATCTGTTCAATTACTTTTTCCACATTCATTGATGGAAATATTTCTCCTTTTATATCAAGTAGCTATATATCTTCGAGTGACCAGTGTTCTTGATGCAAAGAGTTTGGCAGTAAAACTGTGCATCAAAGCATTTATAACATATCCAATGCAGTATTATATTAATAATATTGTAAGTGTTGTGTACATGAGATTTCACTAGCACTGCTTACTACTTTCAATATATATTTAAAAAGGACTATGGAAGTCAGCGTGCCTTACTTGTGAACCTATTGAAGAGAGCAGGCGTTTCCATGAAATAATGAAACAATTCCTCCTGAATAATGAGAAGGTTAGTTAGCCTAGTTTTGAATCAAAACAAATATTTACAAAGCTATTTACAAATAATGAATATGTAGATTTCTGAAAGTATCCAAGGTTCCAACTGGTAAATAGTGCGTCTTGTAGTTCTGTACACTATATTTTGTAGTAAAACTTTCTTGTTTGCATCTAATTTCTGCTTTTTTAGAGGAAAAATAGAACAAAGTGGTAAATCAAAGCCAGAATCACAACCTATCTCATAGAACTTCTCTCAATAAGCCAAATCTCATGAGATCTGGTGAGATTTGAACAAACATGGGAAAGGTCACGAAAAAAATAGGTTTTTCGAAGATAAGTAATAAAACAACAAGCATTTTCACCGAAATACACTGTTTCACTGGGACTTTTTTTAAGTGAAGCTCCATTCATTCATTCATTAATTTTCTGTATTGCTTAATTCTAATTAGGATTACGAAGAGGCTGGCGCTTATCTCAGCTGTCTTTAGGCAAGGACAGAGTTCACCCTGGACAGCTCGCCAGGCCATCGCAAGGCAGAAAAACATGAGATTGATTTTGTTGTCGCATCTGTGATCACGTGCTCACACAGGCAACCCAATAAATTTAGAAATTAGTAGGAAAAATATATTTACAGCGCTGCTGTCGTCTGTGCTGAGTGCACTTGCACTGCGTAGAAAATGTTCTTGTTTCGTCAGTGTATTTTCTTCTTGAGGAGAAATAAGTTTTTGATTACCACTAAAAGGACAGTAAGGTTATATTATGGCTGTTTCTTTACTGAAAATAAATGCAAACATTTTCAGAGCTCCGCTTTTAGGCAGCACATTAATATTAATCTAAATTTTAGACTGAATTTGAGAGTATGGCAGTTCTTTGTCTACCAGAAAATTGAATCACTTTTTCCTCATAAGAGAAAAAACACACAGTGCTTATCTGTGCTAGTCTGCTTATCACATAATGCATTTTTATAGTGTAATTAACTCTCAAGAGATAACAAAGAGGAAATAAGAAAAAACTAAAAAACAACATTTGTGTACATAATGCTGTTTCCTTTTGCCCTTTGACTTTGAATATCAAGTTTTTATTTATATTATTATTATTTTTTATACTCCATGAATATGCTCAATCATGTTTACCTCCTGCGAGCAGTCAGAGGTCAGTGTTTGTACATCTGTGGGTTGTGAACATCAAGCTGCTTTCACTCATGCACTAGCATTGAATACTTTGTGCCAGGAAAGAGTGCCATCCCTGCTAAGGCAGGTTCAGAGGTCCTGGATGTGTGTGTCCAACAGGAAGTGGTCCTGGTTGCCATGGCAGAGGAATTGAGAAGGAGGAGAGAGGTCATGAATGAATAACTAAGGTGTGAATGGGAATAAGCCAAGCTTTCTTTATACAATCTCTGTGCTTGAGTGCTGTTCTGGCAGTTCCATCTCTTTCTCAGCCTTTAGTTATGACAGCCTGTCCTGTATGACATCTGTCTACTGCCATGTTAAAGGCCTCATCTTGGCATCACTGAGGCAGCCTAATATCCCCCTTGCTCACTCTTACCCAAAGGTGTGTAATTTCTGCACCTAGCACATGGCAGAAAAGCCTAATTTTCCTGTTTACTGGGAATGAACAGATCTCAAAAGATTTTGAAAGCTCTAGGCATCAGATGTGTTATGTGGTGTACCTGCTGGGAACTCTGTGTTCCCTGCTTTGTTGTCAGATAAAGTGGTTATTACTAATGATTATTTCAGAATTTCATTAACCTTTACATCCAGCTTGGAATTTATAACTTTTTTTCCTGTCAGGAGTGAGTCTGACAATGTGTTGTTATTGTTGTTGTTGTTATTAATAATATTCATTCATTCATTCATTCATTCATTCATTCATTCATTCATTCATTTATTCATTCATTCATTCATTCATTCATTCATTCATTCATTTATTCATTCATTCATTCATTCATTCATTCATTTCTTAGCTGCTCAATCTTAATCAGGGTCGCAAGTAGGCTGGCGAGGGCGGGGTACACCCTGGACAGCTTACCAGGCCACCGCAGGGCTTATTATTTTTATTATTATGATGATGATGATGATGATGATGATGATTATTATTATTACTTTCAATCATCCAGATTATAGGTAATTTTAGGCATGTGTTTATTGTGTTCTAAAGTTTCTTTTGCAGAGGTGCTTATGAATTAAAAAATGAGAAGAAAACATATTAGACTGATGGAAAAAATACAGTAGTATGCAGTGAAGATTATACACCACCACTTTTGTCTAAAAGGGCTCCTAATAAAAAGTAAAAAATAACTCCACTATAATTTTTTTGAAAATGTATTGAACAATGCTTTTGTAGGCATCGAGAACCTAGAAAAATATTCTGACAAGTATGTTGAGGTAAATAAACAAAAACAAAACAACAACAACAAAAGGCTATGGCTAATAGGGTATGGCTAATAAACAAAAACACTGTAAATACCAAATTTTGGAACATGTTGCCTTACATGTTGCTAGTGTGCAGTGATGATTATACACTTAATAAAATGAAGATAAGTCAGAAACTAAGTACTATTTCAAGTATATCTTAAGTATTTATTTCATGAAATTATTATTGATGAGAATACATAAACAAATAACAATATATAGTAACAACAAAAATAACAGTCTCTTTTTTGAGAAAAAAAGTCAATATTTTGTGTGGCCACCCTTTACTTTGATTACAGCATTTAACCTTTCAGGCATATTCATTCTTATATTCATTCATTTTCTGAACTATTTAATCCTAATTAGGGTCTTGGGGAGGCTGACGCCCATCTCAGCCGACTTTGGGCAAGGGCAGAGTACACCCTGGACAGGTGCTTTGTAGTTCATTCATGTTATGCAAAAGTCAACAATATAAAATTTGTGACACCTTTCAATTTTTCTAAAAAAATTGGTATTTTTAGTGTTTTTGTTTATTAGCCATACCTTTACCTCAATATGCTTGACAGTTGGGAAATATCACAGCCTGGTTTGAAAACAGCACCAAACAGGACAGGTGAGCTCTCCAGAGGGTGGTGCGATCAGCAGAGCGTACCATCCGTATCGAGCTTCCTGACCAGGACACTATATAAAGCAAGCGGTGCTGGACAAAGGCCAGGAAAATAACCCCAGTCATCCCAACAATGGACTCTTCTCTCTGTTGGAGTCAGGGAAACGTTTCCTTTCCTTGAAGGCTAACACAGAGCGAATCAGGAGGAGCTTCTTCCTGAAAGCCATTCGGCCCCTCATCCAGAACATCTAGTACCTGAACTCTTAGACCTACCCGACACATAATCATTACATTTTACCTCAGCTGATTTTTGCACGCCCAAATTGCACTCCCTGTACACCTTGCACTAATCTGCACACACAACAACCACACTCACTGGGCATCTTTGTCTGCATACAGCACCGACACTTTACATACCGTATTATTTATCGTCATTACATTGATATTTTATACTTTATATTTATTCTTGACTTTTAACTATTGGTGATATTTTTTTCAAAAAGTTATTGACAGTTTTTATTCTATGATACCGATAGTTTTTATTCTTTTTTAAATATAGGATAGTTGTAATAAGCTATTCACTATATGTTGTACTGTGCGTGATTTTTGTATGTGACAAATAAATATTATAATTTGAAATGAGTTTTTTGGTTCTCGTTGCCTACAATAGTATTCTTCAACACATTTTCACGCAAAAATTATAGAGAAGTAATTTTTTTAGACCTTCACCGCACACCACTGTATATATGCCTAAAAGGTCCTTTAAATTCTTAAATTGCCTTTAACACAGAAGCATATGCATATTTACACTGAAAGATGCTGTAAGATTTATTGTATACCATTCAAATTTACACTTGTTCCTTTTGCCACTGCTTCAGCGTGAGTATAGAGATTTTCATAAGTAATAGACCCATCAACCATCCTTAACAAAGAGAGGGTTGTGAAATGTGACTATCAAGCTTCGTTTATGCAATAACCATATCGACTTTGTAATGACATCCATCAACCGGGGATATGATTCAAATCAATTTTGTTGACGAGCTGCTCATTTCTTGTAATATGGTAGAAAGTTATCAGTTTTAAAGTGTGGATATTGACTGGTAATAATTAGGTCAGTTGACGATCCTGTTGCAATAGACTGCCTGTGTGTTATTTTTTTATGGTTATAAGAAAGAGGGGATCAGAGTGTGAGGGAGAGAGAAAGAAGGAATCACATTGACTGTGACTTGAATGGCTGTGTGCTGATAACAAACAAGAGCAGGGCTTCCCATAGGGCAAAAACACAAAGCAATTATGGCAGGGGAAAGTTGCCTGAAGAACCTTATTAAAATTTAATAAGCCCAGAGTTCTTTTTTAGCTGTTGTTTTGAGATACTAGAATTTTTACATTCCTCTGTTCTAAAATAAGAACAAGTAGTGAGGTGAAAGGAAGTTGGGGATAAAAACAAGTGTGTACTGCTCTAGGATTGGCAATTTTACATTGTCGTTAGTGTTATAGCTGTTGTTACTGTTGTTGTTTGTAATTTAGCTGAAAAATACTTAATTTTCTTTAGTTCGTGTTCATATACAACACTTAGATAATAATTAAATAATAACAGCACCGATTTATGTAAAACTTTGTCTGTCATAGAACTGTGAACATGTTAATGACATAAAAATTAAGTTATTAAGAATATAACTACTTTTTTATTTCCGAAACTTCATTTTGTAATAATAACTGGCTTGCTGTACATTATCCTCTACTTATTCGGTGGCTTTGTTTAATAGTCTTTCTAATTCGTCAATTACAGCATCGCTGTTATGTTTAACAGACTGTTGGCAGGGACCTTATCGTTAATAGAAGCAAGAAAATCATTAAAATCCATTGTAAATTAATGTTCTGTGTCAACAAATTGTTTTGGGTTTTTTTTAGAAAGTAGCCAAGTAATAAGTGGGATCATATACAGCGAGTAATGGTCTAGAAAACAGCTCTATTTGAGAAACAGTGCTTGTCAAAATCAGATAGGAATATTACTTATGGAGAAAGGACAATTGCATGGCTTATACTGAGATTGTTGCGAAGCACTGGGGAGTTCTTGAGAAAACAAACTAATTCATGTTTATTACAATGCATATATATATATATATGTATGTATACATATATATATATATATGTGGTATAAGGAAAAAAACAAAGCTACAATTTGCTCCCTACAGAGCTGTTTCGTGGTTGCCCACTCATCAGGGGATTTATTGAGAATATTCTTTACCACA
>JBCNYG010000004.1:22812976-22833089 GCA_039654305.1 Porochilus rendahli | reverse complement strand
TTGTGTGTGTGTGTGTGTGTGTGTGTGTAAGCCTGTCTTGTGTGTCTCATAAAGCCTTGGCCTGAAACAGGTGACAGCGTCGGGGAGCAGCTGTCATCCCATTCGTGTTGTGGATGTGCACATGTGATCTCTAATTCCCTTCCTTCCATGACGCTCTCTTTCATCATCTCTCCGTTCTTTACTCCATCCCTGCGGGTGTGAGGGCACTGGGTGCTGGACCCTCGAGGGGAAGAGGCTGGTACACTGTATTTTCAGGACGGTGATGGTCCCTGGGAGGCTGCATTATATTGTGGAAACATAGCAAGTGCAGGCCAGTAGAGCCACAGTGAGGCCTGCTTTAAATAGGTCCCTATGTTTACTGTGTTAGGGCCTGCGCTCCCCAGAGACACCGCATACACACACACACTCACACACACACAGTCTGCCTGCACCTGCTCGAGCACTGGGCCATCAGGGGCCCTGTCCCATCTCTCCCTAGTGTCTAAATAGCAATCTGAGCTTAAAGGGATAATCAGGACTTTTTTTTGTAGGGATGAAATACTTGTAAGCTGAGAGATGGTGCTGTGATTTATACATGGCTAATTTACCAGCACTGCTGTCAGGACCTTCTCAGTTGAGACCCAAACAAGACCTGGCCTTTCACAGTCAAGACAATTGAACATGTTTGCTTGATTGCACTACAAAAATCTTGCATGTAGTCTAGACAAACTGCTGGCAGGGCAGTGATTAGCAGGTCGCAGTGAAGAACAAGGGGCCTAAGAAGATTTTTCAGCTTGAGCAAGTAGTATTAAAGCCAGCGCTGAAGTCTGACTCTAGTATCTAACAGTTTACTGTGCAAGCATAGTGATTCTACCTGAGCCATGTTTCGAGGTCACTCAGAAATTCCCATTCAGGGGTCACAATTACATACATCATTATGACATTAATAAATTAATCAACTTTGGATCAACTATATATCATAGTGTGTGTGTATGTGTATGTGTATGTGTGTATACACAATTGAATTCACACTGCCCCAACAAAAAACACACACAAACACACACACAAATATTTTCATGGAGTGCATTTATCCTATATATATCCACATAAACAATAGAGAAATATTTAGTATATACTTACAGAACAATGTAGTGTATACTATACAGAAACATTTAGTGTATATTATACAGAAACACTTAGTGTATACTGCACAGAAACATTTAGTATATACTATACAGAAACATTTAGTATATACTTACAGTAAAAAATATTTTTTTCCCATCTCACTTGTTTATTTTCATCTGTTAAAATGAAAAAAAAAGATGAAAAAACAACTGAAAATTTACAAATAAACATCTATAACATTTCCACAATAATATAATCAGAATTTCATCAAAATTTTTTGTGCAGCAAAAAAAGCAGTCTGAATTGAAGTGGAGCTTTGAGCCCAACACCGATCCAGCCACTGGTCCGTCCATCTGGTCCGTCAAGAGTCACTCTGATTCCATCAGTCCATAAAACCTTTGAAAACACCTTTGCTTCTTGGCCCAGTCTTTACATTTTAACTTATATGTCATGTTCAGTGGTGGTCACACTTCAGCGTTCCTTCCCCTGGTCATGTCTCTGAGCACTGAACACCTCGTACTTCTGGGTCCTCCAGGTAGGGTACAGTTCTGGAATATGCAGTACTGGAGGACAATGGGTTCCTAGTAGCTTGATTTTTCGTAAATTGATTCTTTTCCAAAAAAACATTAGATAATTCTTTGATCAGTATCAGAAATCTTTTTTGATCCTGGAGAAAATTCTAATAATTATGCACACCTTGATATAGGGTATAACCTTCTTAGGCCACGCCATTTATTCCTTTGGACAAAAAAGTAGCCAGTTGAGTTAATCTGCATGTCTTTGAACTGGAGGAGAAAACATACACAGGGCAACATGCTGATACAAAATTCTCACAACGAGGTGATAGTGCTAACCATCAATGTGCATAAAAGTGTCACCCTATTTTCTGACTTTAGTGTAAAAATCTCAAGCTATGTAGATACAGACAGAGCTTTAATCTCATAGAGAAGGAAGACTCCGAGGAGATTTTAATAACAACACTTTTTATTCATTATGAAATTTATTTCATTTAACAATAAGTAAAAATAATGTTCAGATTATTTGCCAGCACCAGCATTTACTACATTTTTCTTTTATAGTGTTGAATATTGTTCAAGGTTCAGATAATAAGGATCATTTAAACACAAATCAGTGTTGGTAAATAGCACTGAATGTGTTGATTGCAGAACACAACAGTAATTAAGTCGAAACTTGGTGTCACTAAAAACAAAAACAAATGAAAAAACAATTGTCAACAACGAAAAGCCATTCATAGTGAATGTGCACCATGCTGTAACACTTTCTTGTTCTGGGTGATGATTGTGAATTCTGTCTTAGAAAGATGCAAAGAGAAAATGTTGCCAAGAGAAAATGTGTTTTTATGTCGAAGTAAATGCCTTTATTCTCACACAATCTCTCTCTTTCTATCTCTCTCCCTCTCTCCCTCTCTCCTCTCTCTCTCTGTCTCTGTCTCTGTCTCTCGCTCCCTCTCTCTCTCTCTGTCTCTGTCTCTGTCTCTCTCTCTGTTTCACAAAATATGGTCCCACACACAGCACACCAAAAAAGTGAAAAGTGAAAGACACTACATGGCAGAAGATGTGATGAGTTCAAAAAAGGGAGTCATCCATCTCTTCATAAAAAACATGTGTCGCATACTGGTGGTGAAATAAAGATGAATTGCGATAGCAGGCGCTGTACTGCTATAGCCATATGACAGCACCGCTTCATTGCCTGCTGAATAGAGCTAATAGCATGCAGGGGTGTTCTCTAGTTTCAACTCTCACTGCAGGTCCGTTCTCATCTGGCCTCCAGCATGATGGAGTTGAGTTATCACAGCGGTGTGGCTCATCTTCAACTGCCCCAATGCTCATATTTTGGCCAGGTTTGCTTACTGCTGGCACATGAGATGTTTTGATCCACCGTAGGGAGGTAATGGAATCGCAGTGTCCAACAGCTGTTTGTCTTCCATCGATCCGCCTCACCGTCTGCAATCCTCAGGCTTTGGCACATTGCTTGGAATTATTGTGCATGCTATCTCTTTCTTTTGCTCTCATTCTCTCTCACTCCCTCTCTCTCTCTCTCTCTATGTGTGTGTACTGATATTTATCTGAAGTTAATTAGAGACAGCGTACAGTGTTACCACTTTGAAATGAGAAACTCATAGACTGATATTGCACATTAAAGTAACTCAAACAGATTGGAAGTTCTGAGTGGTGGGTAGCAACAAGCTTGTTCATCCAAGTTCATTTTTTGTGCCAGTATCCTCTCCCGTATTTGTTCCAGTAAATCATTTGGTGCTCCCACATGAAGAAGGATGACCATGCCAAGTGAATATGGCCTAAGGCCATGTCATACTGTAGCATCCATTTGTAGCTCTCATTTTGGTCAACCAAGCACTGATTGCTACTTTACATATTAAAGTCACCATCCGTATAGAGTCTTGAGATGAATTCTTGATCAGACTATCAGACCCTGCATTTTCTAAGATCCAAAAATAAAGAACACTTATTTGGCATGTGTACTTAGTGAATGTGCTAATGGGGGATTACCAAAACTAAGAAAAAAAAAAAAAAAAGAAAAAAAGAAAAAAAAAAAAAAACTGCTTGGATCTGTTGTATATGCTACTCAAATGGGATTTTTGTGTATTTACATCATTTTTAAATTTAGACCAATTCAAACCTATTAAATCAAACACACACACACAGACACACACACACACACACACACGCACACACAGACCTATTTAAAGTCTCCAATCATGTTTTTTGGGAGGTAGAATGAGACTGAAGAACCCAGATGATGCCAGGGTGAGAAAAGGTATGTAATTTAGAATTGTAATTTTGACAAAACTTTATGGTTATTGCTATTGTTGTTATAATAAACTCTCCTTATGTCTACTGTTGGTTGCTATACTGGTTTGGTAAAGATCCGACACCAGTGATGAGATTTGTTGTTTTGTTTTTTTTCACTCAATCAGATAAATTTAAAATATATGTTTACAGTTTAACCCCAAAATAACCCTGATTTTCAGCTTAAATTGATTCAGATAGTGATGTCACAACTGCTATTGGTAAAATAATTCTTAAGTATAAGAATTCTTATTCTAAGTCAATTTTCATACTGTAAGTAATTGAAAAACAATGTGCTCTGAAAAAACAGTAAAACACTAACAAACCTGAACAAACAACAGTAGAACTAAAAGAAATGCTATTAGTAACTACCTTTCACACTGGTTTCTTCATCTCTTAGTTAAGTATTCCTTAATTATCTCACTTCAAGCTATCAAAAAAAATAAATAAAAGTAAGTTTGATTTGTTTTGTTTGGTTCTATATTTAACACTGAACACAATTCAATATTTAATTAAATATCTTGTAATCTGCACTGAGAATAGATATTTCATTAAATATTCTATTGTGTTCAGTGTTAAATTTAGAACCATACAAAACAAATCAAACTTACTTTTACATTTTGTTTGATAGCTTTAAGTTAAATAATGAAGGAATACTTAACTAAGAGATGAAAAAAAAACAGCGTGAAAGGTAGTTATTAATGGCATTTCTCTTCGTTCTACTGTTGTTTGTTCATCTTTTCATTCTTATGCTAATAAAGGAAATCAAAATCATAAGGTGGATGAGACTAGGAGCAAAAGCTTCTGTCCTGTGGGTTAATGATGATGTATTACTCTTACCAGCGTTGATCATTTGTACCTGTTTAGGACCACAGGGAATTCATTTGCTAGTGACATACAGTAGGTGCAGATTGATAATTTGCGTAATGATGTATTTTCTTTTTAAAACTGAAATCAAGGACATTAATCAGGAATAAAAGAAGTAAAAGTGGTATTAAAATAAGAAATCAAATTGAATGCATTTAATCAGTTGCTTGTGTCATACCTCTACTGGGCACCAACATAATCTTTTAATTATAAGTGACATAAATCTACATAGAACTAAATAGTATTTGCAACATGCAGATTGTAGAGAGTCTGGAACAGTGCAAGTGCATAGACTAGTAGTCCTTAATAAGAAGTCATAATCAGACAGAAGTAACAGGGATGCAAAGACTTTTCAAAGGACGCAATAAAGCAAAGTATCCAAGGAATAGAAACACTGCATGTGAATAGCATGATGGGGATGGGGATGATGGGGACTTTCAAAAGATGCTCTACATTATCTCCTGAGTTTGGTGGTAAAATTATTCAAAAATAAAAACCACTTACTGTTACCACATTGACTGTGACATTGTGATGTTACTGTAACAACAATGCATGTATACATTAAGAAATGCACACTTTCAATTGCCTATTGGTAAATTGAGTTCAATGACACTGTTTATTAAACATTACTTAATTTATCATTTTTATACTTATGACAGTAATATAACACAATATTGTTTTTAAACTTAAATTACAGTTTTGACTGTAACATACATACAACCATTCACACTCATGCACACCTAGGATCAATTTGGAACCGTCACTTAACCTAATGTGCATGTCTTTTGATTGTGGGAGGAAACCCAGAAGTACCCAGAGGAAACACAAGCACTCACAGCTAGAACATGCAAACTCCACATAGAAACATTGAGCCCGGTACTCGAACAAAGGACCTTCTTGCTGTGTGGCAGACAGCCCTGTGTATACAACCCTCGGTTGATTTCATATATTAGTTTTGTGAAAATTAAAAATTGCTTATTTCACTAAAGGGGACAATCCATTGCTATTGTCTGTTAAAAGAAAAAATGCGTAGAACAGATTGTCCCTAACCATTATAATCTGGCCTTTAATGAGATCTGTTGTGATGTAAATATCCTTGTTTGCCACCACTGAAGAGAACATATGTGCACAGATCAATTAGGATATTTCTAAAGAGCAGTGTAAAATACACACTGATGTTTGTGAAAATGGGTGTACAACTTTCTTTATGTCTTGTATCACTTCATAAATAATTCCCTGCCTGTTAACACAATGTCCCAGCCTTTGAAGTACAAATGACTCCACTTTAGCAGGCGGCAAATTGTGTTTGTTATTAAGTCATACCCACGAGTGTGTGGGCAGATACTGTAGAGAAGTGGTGTTCATTATAACAGCCACACATTTAATAACTGATGTATTATTCATTAAGATTTAGCTAGAGTGTCATGCATAAGTCTGAATTTTTACAGGAGATAAAAAAGACAGGGTTTAGAGATTTAAAATGAATCTTGTTTACTGGTTTGACATAAACTCTTCATAAGGAATCTGTCGTTTCAGGCCCTAACAAAAAAAATGTTTTTACAAACTAATTTTATGTCTGTATATTTCTGTATTTAAACTATCTATTATTTTTTTACTTTTATTACTTTATTTATTATTTTTTTACTAGTAAACTAGCAATTCTGGAAAACTGCCTAAAACAATGGAACATTTGGTAAAACATTTGGTTTTGGGCAAAAATAAATAAAATTCTGCCAATAATATTATTTTACCATTACAATTTTAAATGAACATTTTAACATACACAACAGTAAATGCAGCCAGTCCACCTACATATATTTCAACATTGCTAAATAAGTCATACAGATTCTTCAGATAGATTCTTGTCATAGAGTAACAAACCTAAACTTCAGATCAAAATCAGATAATGATCAGATACTGGCTATCAAAATGTCTCTGATGCTGCTGTGCTGTCACATCATCATAACAGAGAAGAACGCTTATACACTTTCTACAGATGACACAATTCAAATGTCTTAATATAAATATAAATCTGAAAATATTACAAATAAAACATACCAAACTAAGTTAATCAGTGTTAATTTTAACAGAGATCAGTCGAGTAAAAATGTGACCCCGAGAGAGGTGCGGGAGTACTATTTTTAAAAAAAAGAAAAGAAAAGACAAGTAATGTAACAAAGGACTGATAAACAAAGTAACAGTTAAAGTCCACACACCCCTGTTAAATTTGCAAAAGAAAAAAATAATTTTTTTTTACATTTAATATGATGCAGCAAACAATAAAATTCAAATGAAAAGCACATTTATTTTATTACCTTTTATTGATTGATTGATTGATTTGTTTGTTTGATTAGGGGTTACATAAAAAGCCCACCCTGATAACAAAAGCATGACCACACCTTATCTAATACTTTATTTAAATAAAATAAAAATAAAATTTGCTTGTTAATGCTGTGAAGGTTTTTTTGTACTCTTGTTGCATTACAAGGTACACATTTTTATATTACAATTCTAGCTAACACACAACGTAGTGCAACATTATTGTTATATTGCATAAAGGTCATGATTAGCTTGTTTGCACACAATGTTTTCTAAATGTTTTCTAAACATTGTGACAGTTTTTAAACCATAGTAATTTTTGAGACCATGTACTTGACTTTTATGTACAAAGTTGTTTTGATGTTGCCAAAAGTTGCACACATCAGGGGTTTCCTTTTTAGGGAATCATGCAGGTACTGGAAAAGAAACCACAATACACACGCACACAGTCTAATTAAAAATAAATTAATTAAAACATTTTTGGGAGTTAACAAATCATTTTTGTGCATGTTGTAACAACATTATTAAAACATCAGTTGTTATCTGGGATGTAACAAATCTTGATTTTAGGTTTTGTTTTTTTGTTTTTTTTTGCCCTGTTCAATGCAAAAATTATCCAGTTGTATTAAATCATGAGGGGATTTCCTTTGCACAGCCTGTGCAGGTCCTTTCACAGTTTTTGATTAAGTTTAGACCATGTTCTTATAAAATCACCCCAAAACTGTGATCTTCTTTTTCTGAAGCCATTCCTTTGTTATCTTGTGTTTTTGCCTCATGGATTTAAAAAGTGAATCTTTCTTCAACTTCAGCTGTCAACCAGAGTTCTACAGCTATTGTGTCAAAATAAATAGCTATTTGGAGCGGTCCAGATTTCCTTCTATCATGACAAGAGCTCCAGTCCTTGCCTAATTCACACCATAAAATTTGTATATATTTTTCTACACTACATAATTTTTGCTCTGAGTTTTGGTCATATACGGTTTTTGGAACCTGCAGAGGAAAACTCCAGATTAGAGGCAATTTAGTAATGACTTGGCGTTGAGTCACTGATATCTAACAGTCTAAATACTACCAGTAGGTGTGAGTGAAGTTCAATTCAATTCAATTCAAGTTAGCACTTTTTACAATTGCAAAAAACATTGTCACAAACAGTACCACAAAGCAGCTTTACATAGTAAAATTAATTTTAGGAGGAATCTAGAAAGTTTTCTACAACACCCTACACAATCCCCTACGCATCCCTAATGGGCAAACCCGCAGTGACAGTGACAAGGAAAACTCCCTCAGTTGACACAAGGAAGAAACCTTGAGAGGAACCAGACTCACAAGGGAAACCCATCCTAACTTGGGTGAGACCATATAACAAACTATGTAAGAAAAATTTCATTATAGTCCAACATGTCGACTGGTTGGTTATACCACAGCTGTATGTCCTAAATAATTCCAGCAAGAGAGCAGTCGTCTTTACAGTCGTAACGTCGTAAAGTGTACCTCAGCAAAACACAGAGGGGGGTTGGATTGAGGTGGAGCTAAGTTGTTAGATATTTTTATAACAGTGTAATGGTAAAATAAGAGTTAGTGTAAATGTGTGTAAATTGGACCCTGTGATGGACTGCCATGCAGCTCAAGGGGTACCCCAGCCTTGCCAAGAGTTAGCTGAGAAAGGCTCCACACAACTGTAGGACAAAGTGGTTTGGCAAATGAATGAATGAATCTTCACAAGGATGCATATTTTGGCTTAATACTTGAAATTTAATTTAGTATGACTTTAATGCATTTCTTATGATTTTGGCCTGTGTGATATCTCAGTATTTCCAACTCTGTACATACCAAGTGCCCTCTATATCTGCATCAGCACATTTATAACTTGCTTGGTTTTGATTATTGCCTGCCCTTTTGAGTTTGTCTGCTTTCGTTTACTCAATAAATTGAATTTTATTTGCTTTTATTTATTGAAAATGCATTTATTGGCTATTCAGAAATAGAGCTGTGAGAGAGTGTAAACTGCATGAATCAGAGTAACTGGTGATATTTGTCCCAGTACAAGGAATGCACAGTGTTTTTGAAGATTAAGTAGTATGAATGTATGAGGACTTATGATTAATCCAGGGAGCAAGCAAAAGGCTCAGCAGAAAACAGTTCAATAAAAGTGGGAAGCTATCACCCGTTGACCTCGCCATGGGTGCTGGTGCAAGGAGAATAAACAGGCAGTTGTCCACTTCATTTAGGCCTGGCTTTGGGGATATAGGCAGAGACAGGTGATGCTTGTGTCCAAATCCCGCTCCTCCTTTCTGCTTGACTGGATAATAATTTACTGGGCATTGGAGAGCCGGCATGCTGGCCTGCACACAGGAAAACCGCCCACCGTATTTTCACTCTCTCTCCCTCTTCTCCTCAAATCCCTCTGTAGTTGTGTGTTAGAGAGATAGCACCTGTCTTCTTTTTGCCCTTCACACAAATTGCAATGTCAGGCTGCAAATGTGTTCTGTAAATGTGCATCATGGTTGGAGTACCAGTAGTATAAATTTTACTTCAAAACTAGCTCAGTGCAATTATTATTATTATTATTATTATTATTATTATTATTATTATTATTATTATTATTATTATTATTATTATTACAACTACTATAATTATTATTTTAAGTTTATTACTTGTTAGTTATAAGTTACAATTTGTGTTAGATGAGCAAATTATGAAATTAATGTAAAGTCCAAATTGTTTGTAGTTGTTCCAAAAAATTTTTTTTTTGGTGAAAACCTTTGTGTAATCAATTCTTTCTCATAATTGTTCAAATGGATTCAAATCTGGAACTCTCGCCATGCCATCATTTCCAAAATTCCGCATTGCTGTTTCTTGTTCAGATAATCTCTACAAAATTTAAATGAACCTTTAGGATCAATGTCTTCCCACTACATATGAATACGTGTCCAAAAAAAATATTAAAGGCCTTTTTTTCTCTCTAGTGGGAAAGGTAGCCTAATAAATTTTTCAAGCACTATATGCTGAGATGGGGCACGGTGATCTACACCTCACAGCAAGAAAGTCCTGGGTTCAAGTCCTGGGTTTGACAAATTCATTTTTGTGTATAGTTTGCATGTTCTCCTCATACTTGGGTGGGTTTCCTCCAGGTACTCTGGTTTCTTTGTACAGCCCAAAGGCATGCACATTAGGCGGACTGTTCTAACTTGCCTCTAGTTGTGAGTGTGAATGGATGTGCGTGTGTGTGTGTGTGTGTGTGTGTGTATGCGTGCTGTCCTTACGATGGGCTGGTTTTACCCTGCCTTCACTCAGTCTCTGCTGAGAGTCTCTTTGAGACCCTAAAAGGATTAGACGGTTTGGCAAATGAGTCGATGAATGTATGTTGAGATCATGCCAGCTAATGACATTTAAAATCCCATTATACCCCAGTGATTTTAAAATTTTCAATCTGATTGGTCAGAAGCTGTTGATTAATTTTGGGTAGTAGCACAATGCTCACCGTAGTTTCAATTCCGAAGTGTACCAGAGGCTTATATTAAATGTGACAATTTTTATACTTCGTTCTAATTCACAGGACTTCTGTTGTGAAGGGTTTACAAAAATAAGTGTCCAGTTCACTTTAAGATGTATCACAGCACCTTTTCATTATCTTTTTATAACAATGAACGTTGTCGTGATTTAACCTTTACGGAAGTCATAATTACCTCCATATTTTTCCCCTCCCTCATCTAAATATACCTCACATGACCCTGACAGATAATGGATGGGTGGATCTAAGTTTATGTTCATCTTCTAGCCAAGTCTGCAAGTTATTCTTGTCCAAAGCTCCACTCCAAGTTACACCAGAATGTAAGGTTTTCTGTGGTCACATGCATCAGAGTTAATAATTTAGTACAAATGCAAGTTGTTCTGCATGAACTCTTCCAAAGGCTGAGCACTTAGTCAGGACTTGAGAAACTACACAACCCCCCTGATACTTAGAGAAACTTTTATAGAGAGAAATGGAAAAAAGAAGGACCCAGGAATGGAAATGTAATTGCTTCTTTGTAGAGCATTGATGATACATGCATGCTATTTGTTTTGTCAAGTGCACAACATTGCATGATCTTGTTGTTCAAAGCTTCTTTTATCAGGCAGTTTGATGTGCAGTTACAGGACTTCCCACTGAGAGCAAGCCCATATAGCATCATTAAGTTTGCAAACATCACCAGAAAGAGAGTTCAGTTCAGTACAATCGTTTCTGTTAATGTTCATCAGAGATGTCATTAGTGTATACTACATACAGTATCAAAGATTTCCCTGTGTAAACTAAGTCTTTTAAATTTTAAAAGGGTTAACTAACCATCATTTTTTATTCCATTAGATGTGCTACTAAAAGTCCAGCATACTGGTATATTTGTAGCAAATAAGTTGCTGTTGTTTTCTCATGAAAGGTTGGAATGTTACTGGCAGTGTGAGAGCAGTTCTCCTGTCAGGTGGTCTACACACTGAGACCTGAGCCTTGCTCTGAGGCCACTCTGTTGTTGCATCTGCCACATAAAGGCAGATAAATAATACCTTTTAAAAGAATATGGCTGTTTCTGTAGCATGAGGCTCCTTCAAAAGCCCCGGCGACTCTTTCACCAAATTTCAGTGGGGGATTATTTTTATCTGGCTGCTCCCATAAAAGATCTCTCCCCCGTATCATTATCTGTCTTGCTTTTTTCCCCCTACCCTTTCTTTCCTCTCACTTTTCTTTGTCTGATTTTCTTTTATAAGCTCTCTCTTCTGCCGTTAAAACTATTTATATCTACACACATCAGACAATTTGCTTTATCTTTTATGTATGAAAAAGTTTCAAATTAATTTTGCCTACTCTTTCCATTACATGTAATTAAAAAAGAATGTGCATATTAACTGATTACATCAAAGATAGCATTAGAGGCAAAAAAAGTTCACTCAATAAAATTGGGTAGCTCAAATAATTTAATAGATTACATGCATATTTGAAAGTAATTGGAGATTATTGAAGCTTTTTAATTGATGGTTATTACTACCAGTTTATATAAAATTGTATAAAATGCACATGTGATTGTGTGTGTGTGTGTGTGTGTATGGGGATGACTGTGGACTAAAATGGATCTACACAAACAGCCTATTAAATTGATGTGTGTAGAAGAACCAATATCATTTTTCAGAAAGTGTAATAATTTATTAAATTAATTGTATTATTTTCCCACATTACCACTATTTCTCTAAGACCCATAAATTAATTCTGGTGTGAGCACTTTTTATAAAGTTATATTAGTGTGGCAAAGTATTTGGTTTTTATATTTTAAAATGGAAATTCTGGGACTTGGCATAAAGTGGTTACTTGCCAAAAACCCAATGCTTGCCAAAAAACAACCGATGAACATAACACTGTTACCACCAGCTCTACCCTGAAGCGTGGTGTTGGCAGCATCATGCTGAACTGCCCCTTATCAGTTTCTGAAAACTGGTCAGGATTGAAGTCAAGATGGATTGATATCCTAGAAAAAAACACATACCAATCTACAAAAATCAGAAATGATTTACCTTCATACAGGACAAGCGCTGTATGTGTGTTGCCAAAGCTATGCTCTGCCAAAGGAGTGATTCAAAACCAACGCCTGACTGTGTGAGAATGGGCCAGTTTAATTGAGCAAGTTTGCTAAGAATAATGAACAAACATATTAGGATCCAGATGTGCAAAACTGATTGAGACATATGCCGGAAGACTCACAATTTTAATTGCAAAGGAAGGTTTGTGACCCAGGTGGGTGAATATAAATGCATGCTTTCTGATTAATTAAGCGTTCTGTTACAGCAAATGTTGAGAATTGAGAATTGCACTTTCAAATAGACATATTGGATAAATCAAGGTGTAGAAATTTAGTTGATTTGTATTTTATGTTATAACAATAACATAAAACATATAAAACAATATGGAAAATAAATAATACAAATAATAGTAAAAATAAATATTTATAAATGATTTATAAAGAACACAGGCAGTGCATATATACATGAATGAAGAAAAATTAATGATGCTCGTATTAATACAGTTTTCTAAGAAATAAAATGTACCTGAAGCAGATTTGGCTAAAATAAATTTCTTTTGTGAAGTAATTTAGAAATGTTTCTGCAATCTAAACATAATTGAAAGAGAAGTAGAAGCAAATTTTCCAGTTATTAGTTCATTTTTTCAGAAATATAGATTGCTTATTGAAGGCTATCCTCTATCTATTATAGCTATAGGCTATCTATTACATGTATAAAACATTTCAGTGTTTTTTCTACCCGCCATCCTCAAAATACATGAAGATTTTAAATTATATGAGATGATAAGTATCAAAAAGTGTACTGTAGAAAACTGTAGCAAGAAAAGGATTCAAATATCAGTATATCGGTGAAGTCACTATTCCCAATATACAGCAGATATAAATCCCAAGAGACCTAATTCCCTGTTCTTACTCAGTGAAATTGCTGCTTTTAGAACCAGATGTATACAGCTCGAAAGATTTTAGCACAGGTTCTTCCCATCCCACAGAGTAATTCTTACCAGTGGTGAGTGTATAAAGCTGGCCTATTTGGGTATACTCACTACAAACAGGTGTTTTTCTTTTTTTTCAGTTGAAGATTGAAATGGTAATCAAGACATGATATCTTTATTTCACAAAAACAATTATGAAAGGAAAAGTGCTTGTCTTTCCATTAATCTGTTTATATTTTTCAGAATGGTTATTTATTTATTTACGGATTGATTGATTGTGTGTGGTTTAATGTAACATCATATCTTACTATGTTGTACTAAAAAATAAATAAATTGTTTATTATTGTTTTATTTTTATAATTAAAATATTTTAAATATATATATAATTATATATAATATAAAAATATATTTATAATTATAATTGTTTAATTTTTATTATTATAATTGTTTGTTTGTTGGTGGCCTAGTGGTTAGCATGTCTGCCTTACAGATAGAAGGTCCAGCTTACTAGTCCTGGAGTCATTGAGGGAGATTCTGTGTGGAGATTGTGTGTTCTCCCTGTGCTTGTGTGGGTTTCTTCCATGTGCTCCGACTTCCCCCCACAGTACATGCACATTAGGCTAACTGGATGTTCCAATATGCCACTAGGTGTGAGTGTTAGTGTGAATGGTTGTGTGAGAGTTGGCCATGCGATAGACTGCCAAGCTGTTCAAGGTGTACAATGCCTCCGTCCAGAGTTGGCTGAGAGAGCCTTTGCCAAGATTACTTCACCCAGGGTCACCCACTGCTACCCAGAGCCAGCTCCTGCCCCCCTGTGACACGAGTAAGAGTAAATGATTCAGCAAATGAATGAATGACGGAATTAATTTGTTAGTTAATTTATTTTAGTTTATGTTTTACACAATTTGCTAATTTTCCATTCCCCACCTACAAACTGTCTCTCCAAATCACATGGAGAGGATGTAGGCTAGAATTGCCACATCTTATTGGGCTGTTGTTGATGCTAGGAAAGTCTTTGGTGTACGAAGCTCAGACACACCTGCAATTGGTGTTATTGTTTAACAGGGATTAATATATCTTATTCCATCCAGATTGTCTGACTCTTTTGCTCTCCTAGACTCCTGATTGCATATGTCTGTGGCATCATCTGAATTGAGACTTAATCTCCTGATGATTGGATGAATGCTTTTCTGCAGTAAAATCCCTTTATTCTGACATCACATTGGTCCGACGGTTTTAGGCCATTGGCCTGACAGCACAAAAACCCTGACCTTAATACTATCCCAAATAAACTAAGTAGAGTTCCCAACTAATTTAAGCAAGGTGCTCATCTTATATGAGTAGGGCTGTCAGACCAATGGGATGCCGAAACAAAGAGCCGTCCCCCTTTTCTGTCACCCCAGTCAGGAGTCAAGTTGTTTACTCATTAAATGAAAACTTAGCTGATGCATTCTGGTCTCTTTTCAAATTCTATCTTTGGCACAGTGCCAAAGGACTGGAAAAGTAAAATAATTAACAGGATTTTATGTCACCCATCTTATCTACTCGTTTATTCACTAGTGATTTTGGAAAGATGCAAATCCATCCTGCAACACGAAAAACAATGACAAAAATGAAAACATTCCCCCTCCCTCTGTGGTGTCAAGAAACCCACAGATTTTAAGCTTCTGTATAACTTTTAACAAAGAAACTGCGTTTTTACTTATTGTTGTCTGTGAGCATTGACAAAGACAAAATTACTTCTTTTTTTTTCAATCTGGCAACCTGTATGGTGATTATAGGCTACAATTTTTGCTTTTTGATTTTCTGGTCAGTGATGTTCTGTTTTGCTGCTGTATCTCATATTGTTGGAAGTTAAAATGATCTTATAATGTCTATGACTTTATATAATCACCAACACTTTGGAAACAATCTCATGAAGCGTAATCTTACCTTCTAACTTCAAAAACACTGCGCCTTCAGTAACTTCACAAACACTGTGGTATTTTGGAGAAGATCCGCATCATTTCAGTAAGTGAGAGGGATAGTGAGGGCAGGTCATAGTGCCAGTATGCTTCAATCATGGCTGAGATAAAGGATTTTATAGTACAGCAGGTTAAATGTCTTGGTAGTAATGAGCACTTCTGAAGTGTCTCTGCACTCTCTAACTTCCCTTGTTCTATTGGCTTATTTGGCATAACCATAAAAATCTGCCAGGGCTTCCACCCTGGAGAAACTAGTATCCTGTAATAAACTACATAAACTGCCCTAATGGATTGAACATTATTCAAGCCATTATTATTTCAGGCATTTATTTATTTATTTATTTTTATACACAGTCTCTAACCTTCCCAGCTAGCAATTTGTTTTAACAACATTGCTACAATGTTGCTTCAACGTTGCGTAAAAGTTTTGATGGTGTTATTTATAGACTCCTAAAAACATTGATAAATGTTAGCAGTGACATTTTCACTAAGCATCTTAAAAATGTGCACAACATTTTGTCAACGTCAAAACAATATTGTGCATGAATGTCATGTAAATGTTTTCAATAAACAATATGGTTTGACAACTATAATGTCATAATGTTCAGGTAATGATTTGTGCAAACAGCCAAACTATGACCATTAAGCAACACATTTGTCTTGATCAGATGCATTCCAGCCAATCAAGTTACAGAAAGCTTTGTGGAATTTGGCTGAAAGGCCATCAAATCCAGGCAACTTTCCATTGTGTTGTTCTTAGCTATCCTTGACTTTCTTTCTGTAATCATTGTGACAGTTTGCAGAGTAATTCATCAACTAGCGGTAGCATAGCAATCCTTTCTCAGTAAAGTTTGAACCACAGATCCTGTCAGAATTCATCATATTTATTTATGTTTTGCTGACGTTTCCTAACACTTGCTGGTACTTTTTTTTTTCACACTTATTCACCCCATAGGAACACAGATCATGCGTGAGAGAGCAAGAGAGAGAGAGAGAGAGAGAGAGAGAGAGAGAGAGAGAGAGAGAGAGAGAGATGTCTCCAACCTTCTACCCTCAATTGTACCAATTTTACTCATGGGTGATTTTAATATCCTTGTGTGTTGTTCATAAACCTCAGGTTAATGATTTTATTTAACTTTTGGATTCAATTCATTTAATTCATTCTATTTATAGTCTCATCCATGTCCCCGGGGACATACACTCGATCTTGTGTTCACCACTGGAAAAACTGGAGGCCAGGTTTTAGGCCAGTCATCTTTAGTACAGCTTTAACTGGGTACAACCCGGCGCTTTTTACATTTCTTGAATATTTCAACTCTGGATGGTTTAGCACCTCTTTGTGTAAGTGATTTAGTCACATTATTGTATTACTTCAGCCCAGCCTTTTTGATTCTGTTGCTCCTACATAATATAGATGGTTCAAATCCAAGTACAGACATGGTTCAACAAGGTTAGTCCGTATTAGGCAAGCTTAAGCAAGTGGTAAAATTATCACAAGTAAGCTATGACATTATTATTGCCAGCTTAGCTGATTATCATTCGGGTGTTAAAACCCCCCCAAAAAGTTTGGAATATTAGCAGCAGAGTTGTCCTTAGTTCCCTTAAAGCCGCATTAATATGAAAACCTTCTGTTGGTGTGAGCCATCATCTGTCCTCTGAATCATGAGGAGATTTTGCTGACAAATTACATTCTTTGATGACATATTACCTTTGGCCCTAGATTTTTCTATTTTATCAACCGTCCTGACATTTTTAATCACTTTGCAGCGGTTTCACCTTCCCTTATCAAGAACGGCGTACCAAGCTGTTGACTTCCCATCTTAAAGGGCCCATTCACTTCCAAAGCATATTAAAGTAAACATGGAATGCAGTGTTATCTCTTGGAAATAAATCAGCCACAATGTACCAAATGGTTTCAGCCACAACTAAAACCATTTGCTTACACCTGTATGCAAATGTAACTGACCCCCATAACAGGTGCCATGATATTCATTAACACTGCCATCTTTTTCATTTTCCTTACTTTCAAGTATTCAAAGATCTGGACTTCCTATCAGAATCTGTTGGATGGTGTACGTGAAAAGCTAAAATGTAAGACTATACCCCCAAATTACAAAACAACCTACCAAACATGAAATGGCAAATATCTTTCTTTGTCATTTTTAACTGTGTAATTTAAGAACTATTTGGAAGAGTATTTTTTTCATTGTTGTTCTTTATGGATTAATTAAAACACTTCTTTTTGAAATTGTGGTGTAAATAGGGATGTAAAATTACACCAAAATTACATCTGGAATTACTGATGAGTGATATAAATATTTAGGAAATTTAGGAAAGAGAGAGAAAATATTATACCCTGTTCATCTCAGATTTGCAGGGTGATACACAAATGTGCTGATAAACGTGGTTTAAAGGTGCCTGAGTGTTAATTTTTACAAAGAGTGATGTTCACTGCCTGTAATTTTCACAGTTTTTCCTGTCTATGATCTCTGATTTTTACTCTGCTTTAAATAAGTCATTTTCACATTAAGTTATGCTCGAATTTAGAGCCATTCATTACTGCCTGTTTGTAAATTGTCAATTTGGTTCAAATAGAAATAGTTTTTATAACATGAATGCCTGGAAGTAAGGATCAGAGGACTAACATTATCCCTCATTACTTTGGATTTACCAGCCACAGTCCTGATAACCTGGTTTAGCCATGAGCAATTAAACCAGACTGTGGTAAGCGATACCAGGGTTTCTCTTTCAGTGTGCTTTTTAAAATCGAATAAAAGTATATGAGTGGCTTATTTTTATTTACTATCTGTTTAGTGTGTTGGGCAGCACGGTGGCGTAGTGGTTAGCAGCAAGAAGGTCCTTTATTAGAATATAATTCACACTTATCAGGCATGTGTCTCACCATTACCTCGGCTGGTTTCACACTTGGACTTAAAAGGACTTGAGCATTTTCTTATAATTGCACAGCAAAGGCACATCTATAATGCATACCAAGAACACCATGGCATAGACCTCAATCCCTCCAGAGCACTTGTTGAAGTTTAATAGAAGAAACATCACAGATAGAAGAAACAGCATGTTTAGATGCACCTTATATGAAACCTGGTAATTGGCGTATGAGTGACATGCAGGTAAATCCACACCCCTTCCAAATAAGCTTTTGGTTCAGAAGCAGCTGCTAATGAACTGGATGAAAACAAAGAAGTGTACCTTTCACACATAGCTGAAAACGATATAACCTTTCTTTTTTCTGAATATTTTATAAATATCTTTGAAATATTCAATTGTATATGCTATTTGTAAATTCCAATTCAGTTGAATTCAATATCACAAAATTTGAAACTGTAAGGAATTATCCATTTATTTGCTTCGTAGTGGAGTGCCATACTTATGCAGATGTTGATATTTATGAGCTTGACTTTGTTGTTACAGCCGCGCTGTTCTTACACAGGCAATACAGTACAGGAAAAAAATGGCAAAAAATATATATTTCACGTGCTGCCGTTGGGGCGCAGTACAATTGCACTTCGTAGAATATTTTCTGGCTTTACGTATGCATGTTCTTTTAAACTTGCACATGCAAACATTTTGGAACTCTGTTTAATTTTATATTTATTATATTATTTGTATTGTTTTATATAAACATTTATGTTATAACTATAAGTATTCATACATTTATATTCCACATTGTTGCCAGATTGCTTTAATTATAATAGTTAATAGTAGGATAACGCAAGACATGAATTATTTTGTATAATGTAAGCGGTGTGAGAGGATGCAGAGTGTGCAGTACTAAAATAGTCTTGTGTTTGTGAAGCATGTCGGAATAGCACTTATGATCCCAGATCACAGCTCTCTTTCTTCCCCTCATTCCAGTTTCATTCACTGAGATGTCACAAGATCGGGGATCTAAAAAAAAAAAGTACAAAGTGTGTGAACGAAACTCATTATCTTGAAGCACTCGTGACTAATGACGCACCTAAGCAAAGATAATAGGCAAGCCCAAATTTAGGAGTAATATCTCTTCTGCCAGAAAACAAGCCTGATTCATATGTGAAAATGAGGGGAAGGAGAACAAGTCAGAAAGAGAGAAAATTGAGACAGAGGGATGGATCAAGTGTGACTATGTGGCTTGCAGTGAGAGTAATAGTAACAGTGCCAGCGAGATTGTAAATGCAGATTCAAAAGGCCACGGAGACCGAATGCAATGCAGAGTGGTGGCTTTAATGTGCCAAGGGAGCGTAACTGCTTGGTCTGATATTAAATTCAGATTTGCACCATTGTTCATGACTGCACAGCCAGACTTAGTGTATGTAGTGGGAAAACACTGCATGACCTTTCTAGTCCTAAAGGCCAGGAGTGCCTTGAAATGGAACAATGATGTAAGTATTGTATTGTGGTAGCCTCCTTTAAGCCACTGTCTATCCATTCCTCGGCCTCACTTTTCTCCCATCCGCACATGTGGATGCACTCTGAGAACATGATGAGTGCAAAGCACACTTGACAGGAGTCTAAGCACTTCTGTGATAGGTGTCAAGAGGGTGAGACAGCAAAAC
>JBCNYG010000004.1:22769315-22782176 GCA_039654305.1 Porochilus rendahli | reverse complement strand
GTTCTTTCAGTGGCGATTTTCTTGCAGAGTCTGTAAAGTGTCTGTGTGCAAAAAAGTGACAAGTGTCTGTAAAGTGGAAACGTGTCGTGTGCAACAGTCAGCAGAGGCTTGCCTTCCGAGGTTTGCCAGCCAAAACTTTCCCTTCCAATGACTAACTAAACTACTAACTAAAGTTTTTAGGTATTTCTGTAATTTGTTTATGATATAAATTGTGCATGCAGAAAGCTGCAGTTAATTTACAAAAAACATTTGTGTGAATTACGCCACATTAAAAGTAGGAGTAGAAATCAATATGTAAATAAGATTTTGTGTTTTTTTTGTTCTTAATAACTGTGGAAAGTCGGCTATCTAAATTAGGATTAATCGGTTCAGAAAATTAATGAATGAATGAGATTTATGCATTCACTATGGCACCCAAAGGCTATCAGAATTGTTTAGTGGCAAATTAGTGTATTTTAATTATCCCTTATTTCCCATCGTTGAACAGAAATATGCCATCAGAGGAGAAAAAATACGCTGATGGGGGAACCTGGTCTTTGAGGTAGTCAACTGATTCATTTTATTGCCAAATAAATATAAAAGAGGCAGTGGTGGCCTAGTGGTTAAGGCGACGGGTTAATCCGAAAGTCAGCGGTTCAATCCCCACTATCACCACTGTAGGGCCCTTGAGCGAGGCCCTTAACCCTCAATTGCTCAGTTGTATTAAAATGATAATTCTAAGTCGCTCTGGATAAGAGTATGTAAGTATATTGTTGCTGAGCCTTGACCTATTCAACTGGCACAATCTCAGAACATAACATTTCCTGCAGAGGCTTGTACAGTCACTATGCATGATGGATCCATTGTATAATGTGCTTCTCTTCTTTCGTTTATTCAGGATTTACTGGGAGTAGGATAGGATTTACCGGGACTCGTTAGATCATATCATTTTTCCATTACACCAATTTATGCTCCAAAGTCATTAAGGGCTTTAATAATGCGTTGTATAGTTCTTACTTCAACACCAGTTAGTTCCTGCAATCTCTTTAGTTATTTTCTTTGCTTGATTCAGGCTAATAATTTGATGATAATGGGATGTGCACAAGAAGCTGCTTACTGCATCATGCCCCTTTAGGTTGCACAGTTTGAAAACAACTTTCTCTCTATGAGACAACAGTGCTATCCGCTGCACAAACATGCAGCCCCGTTTAATTTGATTTGAACTTGGATTAAATTTGATATAATTTTGAGTTTTAATTGCAGTATAATTTTAATGGTTTTAAGTTGGCCTTAATGTTATGGAAGGTCAGAAAGACACGATGCTCCCTGACTTCACTTATGTTATAGCCACAATTAACAATTACTCTCTCAACATTCTCTCTCTCTCTCTCTCTCTCTCTCTCCCTCTCTCTCTTAGGACAAATATTAGAGCTGAATTCAGTCAAGCGTAAAGCAAAAAAAGAAATTTCAAAGTTAAAGAGGAGTCTATGTCTCTTGGTTAATAAATGAAGTTGGCCTCATCTATCTGTGTCCCATTTGACCTCGACTGAAGGATGTAATTGAGAACTTGGTACTCTGCACACTGCCACTGTCTCAGTGATGCTTCTACATCATTGGTTCTCAGCTGACCTGTACAATTATGCGATCATCTTACTCCCAGCACACCTGATCCTGCTCATTAGGGTCTTGATAAGTGATGAGAAGGATCACGAGTGCTATTAGCAGTGGTCTGTCTCTTACCTGCAGATCCTAAGATCATCTCTGCAACTCAAACAAGTTACTCATGAATCAAGCTTCTCATAAGGATCTTATTCAGCCAGGTACTTAGACCAAATTCATCAATGACGTACGTTGGACTTTCTGTCACTCACAGTTGATATGTACAAAGTGGCGGATAGTACTTTCTCTCCAAGTGTGTTAGACCACTCCCAAAGTTGCAGGTGGCAGCACTGTGTGTCATGGAGGCAGAGCAAGGGCAAAGCAACAGAAGATTAGCTACAGAATTTCCAGAGTAGGATGTTGTTTGTTACTGGGGACTTTTTCTTTCATTTTCTTTCAATTTTCCAACCTCCTGCTAGATTGCTTTTATATAGCCCCTACTACCTGTGGAATAATATTCCCATATATGATGTTCCTCAGTGTCTAATTACTTTGTCATATATTAAAAACAACTGTCAGTCAACCGTGCACATTAGCATTCCTGTTTCCTCAAAGAAAATGATGGCCAAGATGAAAGAATACAAAGCTTAACCAAAATACAAAAAATGGGGGTAAAAGATGTTTTTCCAATGATTCCATTTCCATGAAACCTCTAGTCAGAAAGATCAACCAAACTATTATTTCCAGATTTTTTTTTTACTTTTTATACAACATCCAAACTTCTACATTAGCATCTGTTTACCTAATAAGGTGTTGCAGTTCACCCTCATGGTGCATAGTGGCTCTGCAGTGTACAGCAGATCTTGTGAGAAGTTCGGCAGAGGTATTTTGCCACGAACTCTAAAGGCCATGGTGTGTGGGAGTGAGAGTGGGAGTGAGGCTGTGCCCAACGTGAAACGCAAAGTAAGTCTGACATGCTAGTGCAAGCTTAAGAGCTCTTCATGTAATCAAATGTACTTAGACACGAGGCTGCTTTGGCTTACAGAAGCAGGTGGGTATCTTGTTTGGATTGTTAGAAGGACCCTCGCATACCAAAATAAAACACTTAGGCCCTCATTCTCTAAGATCTCAAATAATGGTGACTAATTTGCATATGCAATCAGAGAAATTGTGTGTGCAGCTATTGGTTGTACTGCGAGTTATTCATAAAGAGGAATTGTGTGAATTATGCCAAAGCATGAGGAGAAAGCAATGTTTAAATGAGAGTTAACTTTTGTTTTTAGTAGTTTCTGTGAGTCTCAAATAAACTTTAGAGTGTTTAAAATATGATATCCTGGGTCGACACAGTGGCATAGGGTTTGGCACGTTCACCTCACATCAAGAAGGACCCAGATGTGAGCCTGGGACTGGGGATATCTGCACAGAGTGTGCATGTTCTCCCATGTTAGCATGAGTTTCCTCTGGGTACGCCAGTTTCCTCCAACAGTCCAAAGACACAGTTAGCACAGTAAGCTAATTGGCTGTTCCAGATTGCCCCTAGGATGTGAGTGTGAATGGTTGTGTGTGTGTTGGCTCTGCTATGGTCAGGAAAACTGCTCAGGGTGTGTCCTAGTATTGGTGGGATAGGCTCCAGCCTCACATGGACGTAACCAAGTAGGAGTGGTTTGGAAAATGAGTGAGTGAATTAAATGACAGTATCTAGAAGATAAGTATACTTCTTGCAGAACTTGGTGTGTTGCAGAGCCTATCATCATTATTAACTATTAATTATTGAAGCCCACCCTCTATAACCCTCTATAACTACAACTCCTCAGGACCTTCTTAAGGGATCTGTCAAGCTTTTTTTGAATCCAAATAAATAATCATGAGTTATTAGGCTCTAACACAAAGGATTGGCAGATTGTGACCATATTATTCAATATTAACAAACTGAACACATTTTACAGAAATTTTGAGGGAATTATTACTAAGAACATTTTGCATCTCTGACCGTGACAGTTTTTAAGATATGAGCTAGATAATATAACATAAAATGGTGTGCTATGCTGCATGATATTTCCACCATTAGGCAGATTGGGTTCACCTCTCCTGACCGACTAGACAGAGGGAGAACTTCAGAGTGCCCAGATTTCATGTATGTAGGGTGCATACCATTTTGCATGCCATTCCGTTTATTCTTTTCATTACTGTGCAATTTGAATGACTTCTACATGGAAACTGCATAAACAATGAAAAATCTGTATACAGTGTTGCAGCTTGTTTGGTCTTGATACCTCAAAAACTAACTAAAAACTAGTAAAATGTATAAACAGGAAACCGGGTGAACTAATAAAACGAAACTTAGTAACAATGTTGCTTCAACGCACATTAAAATATTATGCATGAACATGGACATGTCTTCTGTTTCTA
The DNA here is from genome assembly GCA_039654305.1 of Porochilus rendahli. Classification (NCBI taxonomy): domain Eukaryota; kingdom Metazoa; phylum Chordata; class Actinopteri; order Siluriformes; family Plotosidae; genus Porochilus; species Porochilus rendahli. The sequence continues at coordinate 22,778,189 of JBCNYG010000004.1, read as the reverse complement.
ATGAAAATGTGAGCAAGAGAAAAAACTTCCTTAATTAAATAATGAAAATGTATAAAAAGGCCAAGAACTCTAATCTAATCTATCTATAATAAAGGCACATTTTAGTTACTTAGTTAGTAATTCACTCCTCATGTATCTGTGGGTTTCCTCCCACAGTCCAAAGACATTGGATGTTCCAAATTGCCTCTAGGTGTAAGTGTGAGTATGAATGGTTGTGTGTGTGTTGGATTTGTGATGGACTGGTGATCTGTTCAGGGTGTACCCCACCTTCCCCCAGTATTCTCCTGCCTCCCTCGGACTCTTGTGGTATTAAGAGATCCAGCAAATAGATTGATAATAATTGGAAGTGAATTATTAATGGAGATAATAGGAAAATTTCTCATTATGTTTTACTACACTTTGTAAAGTCATTCTTAATAAAACATGGTTTCACTTTGTCTACAAAAAAAAAAAAAAATTGTCTTTTGCAAATTTAATACTTGCCTTAAGGCTTATCACTGATATTACTGGTACAGGGTGCATGTATTTGGGTCATTCTCTGAAACTGGGTCAAATTTTTATTCACATTTTGACCTAATGTTTTTTTAAAAAACTATAAAGAATTAAAAGAGTGATCCCTGCCCAAAACATACCACATAGACACATAACATATCAGACAAAATGATATGGGAATTTATTTTTCTGCAAATTTGGTTGCAATATGTGGACAAAAATTATGACATTTTTTATTTATGTTTCATGCCACATTATCACCGAAGCTTCAGCTCAAAGTGCAAATAGTAGGGTTTTGCAATAAAGTTCTTGCATTACAATTTATATCCAAAGTAGAAAATCCTGTTTTACTTGCTTTGCAGACTGAGAATCGCACTCAATTTATTGTTTTTTATTTAACCAGTGATTTCTACGCCATGTTACATCATTCATTGTAGAGTTGAGTGATCTCCTAAAGTGTATTTACTTCATATGCAGTCAAGCCGTAATTCAATTATTCACCAAAAACAAATGGGATGAATTTTGTGTCCATATTTAAATGAATTTGAAGATAATTTTGGTGTTTGTACAAACAGATTTATTACTGTTTAATACTAGTAAAAGTGTATTTATGTGCATGAAGTAGTTCTCTCACTGTCTTTGTAACAATGGTTCATGAATTTATAGGCAATATAGGGGGAAATAAGCAGGACTTCATTTAAACTTGGGGATTGTGAATGTCACACTTTATGGTACCAGTTTCAGAGAATGACCTATTTGCATAAGACATACCACTATTAGATAGAAACACTAAAACGTGGATATTCATTAAATCAAGCACACAAAATGGACTCATGGTATTATGCTTGTTTTGAACACACAACCCTCGATAGTAAAATAGGGACTTATTGCCAGACTGTCTAGAGAGTAGCTCTTGGCTTACATGCATTTTTAAAAAATCATTTTAAATGATATGATGAGTAGTATTTGTAAGATATTTTATTGACACTATTCATATTCAATATTTGAGTAAATTTTCTAACAACCATCTTAAAAGAGTTTTTACCTTTTGTGTGAGCAACACGGAAGGTACTATAAAATCATGTGTTTGTTTGTCTGTCTGAAGTTCACAAGTGCATGCTCGGTCCAAGTAAGTTATTACCTTTTGCGTGAGCTATATATTGTTCATGTTATTATTATAAGACATTTGAGAGCTTATGGAAATTGTACTTTTTGTAAAAGTAAAGTAATATCATGGTAGTCATAACATTTACATAGACAGGAACTTTCAAATGTAACCTAATGGCAATGATCTGACATTTTATATGCTAAAAGGTGCTACAAGAAAGATCAGTGAACATTTGAGTTCTCTACCAGTTAGTTATTCAAGTGACAATTCAAGAGGCTATACTTGAGCTTCCTTCATATAAGTTGTATACATATTCATACAAACTATTTAGTGAATACACAGGATAATAATTACTTAAGAACAGTGTGCAGTGTGCAATACCGTTCATGATGACATAATCCCATATAGAATGGGTTATATGACATAGCTGAAGAAGAGCTGAGAAGGCTAGTCGCTTCTAGACCATATAAACCGGCAACCAGTACAGACATGCATGTTAGCATTTTTTCTGAATGTTTAACATAAATCAGGAGATAATGATTTTAAACTGCAGGTGTGTAGTAAGGATGGATGTTGAAGGGTCTTACCATTTGGGAAAGATGAATCCTGGTGCATGATTGGGGGCCACAGTATGCTGAGTAGTCTGACTGCCTCAGGGAAGCTGTTGCATAGGTAGTAAAGGCATGAATACTTCTGCAGGTTTGCCAGGCAGTTGGGTATGAGGGGTCATTCGCATTGCCGTTGGCACTACGGCTTCAAAGTAAGTGTTTGTTTATGAAGTTTCTAGAAGAAAAGCCTATATATTACATGCTAGCAAAAACCTAAAATTGCACCTCTTAAAACTAGTACAAGCCCATGGTGTCTAATGAACTCCCCTTGCATCCCCAGAAAGGCTCACAGTCTTGCTTAAAGAAATACTGAGATTTTTATTTAGTACTAGCAACAATACCCGCTTTGTGGGGTTTAACGCACACCTATCCATGTTACAGCAGTTTATCCTTTGTCCCTTTAAAGGCTTGAGTTGCCCTACATGTTAAATAAGGGCAACTTATGATACATGATGAAATAGTATTAGATGAATAGCTAGGATAGTGTAAGATAGAATTATGTGAACTTACAAAAGCCAAGCAGATTATCATGGGAAGTGTCCTTTGTATTGGCACTGAAGGCATCGCAGAGTAGCAGGAAATAAATGTTATTATAGAAAATATACAATATCCAAAAATAAGCTCTGTATAGAATCCGTGGTTTGAGGTAATAAACAGTGGGTGCTCTACTTTATTCAGCAGTTCTCTATATACAGCTCAGGCTTTCTAGGAAAAACTATTGAAAAAGTCATATACTCATAAATGACTCATATATGACTGATATATTACTTATATATTCATACTTTGTGGTGAAAAGTACATATACCTATTTAATTTTTGAGATTCAACTGCACAAAGTAGGAAGGACTTTATGTGTGTTCATGTGGACATAATTTTATAGCAGAGAGACAAACAGACAGACACACACTGGATATATATACATAGATACGTGTGATAAAAGAATAGTTCAGGGGTGCAATAGAAGAGGTGCAATAGAAAAGTTACTGACCAAATGTATTTTATTGACATTTAATTTTTTTTTTTTGTGAATCTTGAAATTTGCATCAAGATGTTTTGCAATTCTACATGCGAGTGAATCAGTGCAAACAAAATGCTAAAAAAAATACAAAAATACACGGAATATGGCGGATGCCAGCTAGTATAAAACTTACTGCTTAAAAATCTCAAACTTGTTGTTTTTACTTGTGATAGAATAATTAATAATTTGCAAGAAACACGACAACTTTTCAGCCTTCTCACAACATGTGCGGACTGTTTGAGAAGAGTTTGAGACTATAACGTTTTAGAGCCCTGTTTTGCAACATTGGCGGAAATTCCAAACGTTTTAAATGATTTGTGATGAGTTCATGATCCAGATGACCAAAATGCAATGCTGTGAATTGCACCTCTAATGTGATCACCCCTTACTCTTTACTCTGAATATACTTCTAATGGAAGTCTTTTTTTGGATTATCACCAAGCAAATATGGCAATTATTTTCAACTTTTTCTTTCAAAGAATAAGTCTCCCTAATGAATTCAATAAATTTACAAATTCTTTGAATCTGTGTAACTTGTTATCAGATTTCAGGTATTATGTAGGGAACAATTTGTGGTTGTGTGATAATGTGGTTAGGGTTATGAGTTTCTACCTTACAAAAGCACAAAGTATGAGACCTCATAAAACCTTCAGCACTGTATTTGATGAAAATGTAAAGTTTCATATTTTCTGAAACACTTGATTTTGATTTATTATTATATTTACTTGATTTATTCTTTTTTCCTGCAGAAAATATTAGAATCACTTATTTTTATAGCCACACATACTGTACAATACAGATATGGTATATAGAGTTTTGATTAAAAGAGGCTGGAATGCTCGTTTAAAGCCTCGGAGTGAACAGTCATACATCATCTGAGAACAGCACACACAAATCAAGGCCACTTTGTTGTGTGGCTGTTTCTCTGTCTTTTTTTTCAAGTGTCTCTCACAGCACTATGATAACTTCTGTGTGTGTGTGTGTGTGTGTGTTCGCTGTTTCTTTTCTTTGAGTTTAAGACTTTTACATGGAGGATATTTACTATGTAAGTAAACTGCTGTGATGGCTCAAGCACCGAACAGAAATGTGAAAGGAATGGTACCTTGAAGTGATTGATACCAAACCTATATGACTGCCTTTAGTTCCAATTTAAGATTGTATAAAAACAGGACGTATTTATAGTTTTCAAGGCACCTTATGAAAGACTAGGGTTATTAATATGTCTCATTTCAGAAAGAAGTGTTGTTCAAAATGGCTCATTTGAATAATTTCCATGGGATTAGACCAGGCGGACAAGCCCTCACTCCCCAATTCACATCAGTGAGACTCATTGACATTTGCTGATTTGTCCTTCCTACCAAGACCGTCCATTTTGGAGATGAATAGATGCAGTCGTTTCCTTTTGTAATGTGGCCCTTGTCAGAGTCACTGAGATTTTTGCACTTGCTCACTTTTCCTGCTTCCAACACATCAACTTTTAGAGCTGCCCAACACATTGGCAGGTGCCACTATAACAGGATATTCACTGTTCATCATCATCATCATCATCTCCATCATATGCCGTCCTTGATCTGAAGGTTGGTCACCACTGGTCTCCATTCTTCCTTGTTCTCTGCTGCTCTCCTTGCTTCTGTCTAAGAACATGTTACACTCCACTCTTTGATGTCATCACTCCACTTTCCTCGTGCTCTGCTACCTTCATCTGAATATCAGAATAGCACTCCCCGACTACCTTGGAGGATATGACGAGTATATCTTATCTTCCTTTGCATGAGGTCGTTCAAAAAGCTCCTTTCAATATTCGCTCTCTGTAAGACTTCTTGTAATCAGTTTTATTAAATGTATTGTTTATCTGTCAGAAGTCATAATGTTTTTACTGTTATGACTGATCAGTGTATATACAGTATATAGCCATGGGTAAAAAAGAGAAAAAACAGTTCATGGGGTTTCCCTTTAATGGGGATATGTATGCATGTAAACAAAAATTAAACAACAGGTAGATGTGCAACTACATCTCAGAGATGCTTAAAATAAAAGCTAATGCATTACTAAAAGACGTATCATTGCTTATGTGTAATGTAATTATTATAAGTCTGTTTAATTTGGTTGGCATTTGGATGCTGTTACATTTTTGTGTGGAAGGCTCAAAAAAATATTGAACTTTCTTTGAACCTAATTGGAAGAGGAGAAAAACGATTCTCTGTTCTTGGGTGGGTTTCCTCTGGGTACTTCAGTTTCCTTCTACAGTCCAAAGACATGCACATTAGACTAATTGGCTGTTTCAAATTGCCCCTATATGTGAGTATGAGTGTGAATGGTTATGTGTGTGTTGGCCCTGCACTGAACTGGGGAGCTGTTCAGTATGTACCCCGCATTCGCCCAGTGTCAGCTGAGACAGGCTCCAGCATCCCCTGGATTAATTGGTTCGGGAAATGAGTGAGTAAGTGAATGCACTGCAGGAGAAGACTACCAGATCAACCCTTACACCTTATATGTTGGAATCCATTCTGGTGTGTTCAATTATTTGCAGACGTGTGAAAAGACAGTATGCATATGACTTCACACTATTCCTCATTACGACTGGTGGAACTGTACAGTATATCAGACTGCCTTTGTGAGTAAGTGTGTATTGCTGTAGGTAACTTCCGGGGTCTCTTTTTTTCCCATCTTGCTGCACCCATGTGGATGTATGACCAAATAGGAACAGTGTTGTGAGTCTCAAAAAACTCCAATGCGTTTGTTAAAACCGTACTGTGAGCATCGCACTGACTTCAAAACCAATAATGTTCCCTTTAAAATGAAATATTCATATCAAGATGCCGAGCACACATATCCAGTGAATAAACCTTGTTTTTCACATGGCACTGATAAATTAAATACACAGATGTCACAGCATAGAGCGGCACGGTGGTGTAGTGGTTAGCACTTCTGCCTCACAACAAGAAAGTCCAGGGCTCAATTCGCATGCTCGGTGAGGATTTTTGTGTGTGTAATTTTCATGGAAGTAAAAACGAATTTTTTGGTGAGGCTGGAACTCATCCCCACTGACTCTGGGCAAATACAGGTTACACCAAGAACAGCTCGTCAGACCATCCTAAAACCCAGATATACAACCATTCACACTCTCATTCATACCTGAGAGAAATCGAGGATATCAAATTAGCCTGATGTGCTTATCTTTGGACTGTGGGAGGAAACCAGAGTACCAGGAAGAAACCTGTGCAAATATAGGGAGAACATGCAAACGCCACACAATCCAGGAATTGTTTTGTTTTTTTTATTTTGGCATCCCCTGTGATGCTTTATTCCTTACCTGTATTGTACTGTACATTCACTGTCTAAGACACCTGAACTGTTGGTTTTCCCATTTATTGGTAAGAACCTTGAGTAATTATGTCAGTGATTATTATTTTCATGCATATTCTGCCTGTACGGCAGGAGAGGTGATGAAATTTGGAAATAGAGAGAGTGTAGTTGTTAATGGCATCTCGATCGTGAATTTAGAGTTTATTACCAGTGGCTCGGACAAAAGACAATTGAGCTTCATTTAAAGCGAATTGCTTGACAGTGCATAATACTACCAGTGTATAAACACTGATAAAAAAACTGTAAAAGAGATGCTGGTTATGGCTTGCGCTGAATAGAACACAAAACCAACTCCATACTAGATGGTGCTTGATATAAAATATGATCATTTTCTCGGCTCTTGGAAGCAGGTGCTTTTCTTCCCACTGAGCAACCATATTGCTTTTCTCATCACTGGTACCTGGGGCAGTTGGTAGTTAACACACTCGGGTGTGTTGTGATTGACTTTAGAAGAAAACAGCCCTCTTTGGAGTTCTCTCTCTATAATGTCTCTTTTTCACCCCACTTTTTTTCTCTACCCTGTATTTTATTATCTACTTACACTGTGCTTTTCCTCTCTTTTATTTTGAGATGGTCAAACAGATGCTTTCTGCTTTGTTTATGCTGTTAAACTATGAACATGAGGGATCCTCCATTCATTCATTCATTCATTCATTCATTCATTTTCTGAACTGATTATTCCTAATTAGGGTCACGGGGAGGCTGGCGCCCATCTCAGCCGACTCTGGGCGAGGACGGGGTACACCCTGGACAGCGCGTCAGGCCATCGCAGGGCGGTACCTCAGAAATACAAAAATTAAATTCTAAAATTGTTTTATTAGTCATTCAAAATATTCAGAGAAGTATATAAGTAGGCAATTTTGGGTGTGTGATAATTATCTTTGCCACTAGGTGGAGTAAGGTACATGTATTAGACTTGTGGGGAAGCAGAGAGGAAAAATGGTCATGTACTCTGGTAAATGTAACTTGTATGTAATTTATTGTTTAAATAATAATAATATATACGTTTTAAAGCTGTACGTACTTACAGTTATTGAATAAATGGAGCTAAAGTATTTTAATCGCCATTTCGGATTTATCCTAGACATGAAAAGAAACAAAATATAAAAAGTATTTAATGGTAAGAGCCTAATATTATTTTTCGATGTTTATGAAGACTAAAAAGGAGAGAGAGGAGGAACATAGCTATCAGAGATAGACGAGGTAGACAGGTCCTGCATCAAATGGCTTCACCATGTCCGAAGCACTGTGGATCCGAACTGTAAATTCCATTTCATTTTATCAATATTTATGCTGTTGTAGTCTTATATCTCTATCTGCATGCTTACAACAGCATAAATAATGAGAAAATACAATGACCCATACAAAGTTAGCTCATACGATGTCTATGGGGAGTAAATTTGGAATATGCCGGTCGTGTATAAAATAGTGACTATTAACCAATGGCAGTGATGCAATATCAAGAATTCTTTGATGGCTTTTCACCAATAAGAAACGAGAAAAACTCTTAAAACTCTAAAAATAGTGATTTTAAATCCTGAGGAGGGACATCAAAAAGGAACTAATGGTACTGGGATTAAACTGGACAGAATTGGGAGAAAAGGCCTAGAACCCTGAGCACTGAATAAGAACCGCTGATAGTCTACGCTCTGCAGATGTGAAGGGACTTACCCCCTAAACTACTATACCTAGATTGACAGATCATCTATTACTAATCAATTATCTACTGTATATGTAAACATTATTCCATACACGTGAGACTTACCAGGAAATAACTGGTAAACAGGTTGAATTCATTTCTGAGTATTTCTGAAGATGGATTTGTTGATTTGAAGAGCGATTAATTTAATTTCAAACAGGATGTTAAATGACAGGAGGCAGAATATTTTGCATCTTATTTCCCTCAACAGTAACTAAATTCACTGAAGTATTTCTGAGCATGTGATAAACATCATCATAGATACAGAAGCTGAAAAGGAAAATTTAGCACAAATAACTTACGCATCATTTGCATTACTATTATTATTGTTGTTATTATTGTTATTATTATTATTATTATTATTATGATGATAATGATGATGATGATTATTATTATTATTATTATTAATACTATTTTTATTATTATATTATCTCACTATATGGAGTAAGCACTTATTAATTAAAGCCTGTTAACTGTAACGCTGAACAGGAATTATCACACACACACACACACACATATACAGTTCAGTGTGATATTTTTTCATATTTTACATCATTACGCTCTCTCATAACTGGACACAGTA
>JBCNYG010000004.1:22700930-22713565 GCA_039654305.1 Porochilus rendahli | reverse complement strand
GAAAATGGAAAGTGCGGGTCTGGACAGGACAAGTGATTCTAGGAAAATGTCAAGGAAGTGTAGAGTAAGAGGAGAAAAAAAAAAGAGAGAGATGAGTTTGCACAGGTACATTCTAATGTATGCCTTCATGTTTGCACGGCTTACACATGACAATATGCGCACTTTTGTTGAAATCTGATTTAAGGTAGTATAGCTGATCTGGACCAGCTAATAAATTATTAACCAAACAAATTGATGTGGATAGTCAGTGTAAGAAATTTATATAAGAATAAATTATGTCTGGGTGATTAAATAACATTGATATGTATCATTGATAGACTTTTCACCAACCATAAGAAAATAGTTCAGTAGAGTGTTCATGTTTCACAACACATAAAATACAAACCACCTGGAAAACACAATGAATTTTAAATTTGCTGTGCACGAATACACCGCGAGCATGTTTCGTTCCTGGTTTACAAACAGCCTATCATATCTATTGATGATGGCATTTGCTTTGAGTCACAAGTAAACAGCTAATAAGTTAACAGGTGCAATGTTTAGTCACGCAATCAACATGTGACACAACTACAGAAAGAGCAGAGTGAGCGAATGAGTAGTGTTTCCCACTGGACAGAAATACAAGTCCATGCTTATTTTTTATTACATATATTCTAATAACAAATATATGAGTATACATATTGCATTTATACATTATGCACTTCTTTTATGCTGCTGTTTTGCACTTAGGGTTGAATGCTAAACTTAATTTCATTGAATCTAAACTAATCTTTACTTAAGATGGCTAGCAGAAAGGGTCAGAATTACCTACCGCCATGAAAACTATTTGCTACATGTAATTTTAGATTAAATTAAAATTTGCCTTATTCACGTGCATTTAAAATGTTCTTGTGCAAATTTAAATTTGTTTGCACTCCTCCGTGAATCAGCATGTTATCCACCTGCACAACTGCAGACATCAGAGGAACCAACTCTTTTATTTACACCTCATTTACAATTTTATTTTATAATAGAGAAACTAGCAAACTGTTAAGGTCCTTTTAATAATCATCAAATTAGATCACTATCATCAAGCTTGCTTTCCTTGTGTACTCCCTGTTGTTATGGTAACAGTGACACAAACAGGCATAGCAACGTCCATCTCTGCTCATATGGTGCTTTGTTTGGCCAGTTATTACAAGGCAACACAGTTCCTTTTAGCAAAATGCAGTGGTACATAATGTGCATTATTATTATCTCTTCCTCACAGAACAGTTTCATTCTTCAAACTTACAATATTAAAATGAGTCAACATTTCACGGAGTGGTGGCTTAGTAGTTAAGGCTGTGGGTTACTGATCTGAGGGTTGGCAGTTCAAACACCAGTAACACCAAGCTGCCACTGTTGGATCCTTAAGCAAGGCCCAAGCTGTATAAAAATGATGAATGTAAGTCACTCTGGATAAGGGTGTCTGCCCAGTGTCACCGCAACATATACTGTGATAATGAGGAAATTGCTGATATTAAAGTACATTCAAAGTAAAAATATGAAATTAAGCCCTTTTCTTTATTTTTTTATTTCTTGTTTTTTTGTAAAAACACATCATACATTATGATTGTAATTAATTGTCAACATTTATCAACTGACAACAGTGATATTATATATATATTCTAGGATAAACATTTTTATAGTTAAATACCAATAATGATTTGTGGAGATGTAGAGCTAGAGTTCTGCTGTTCTTAATATTTAGGAATAATCACCAGTTTTAATGAAGCATAAATTTGAGAAAAACATGCAGGCTGCCATTCTGTTGACTGTCTCCAGTGTAGTATCTTGAGTTCGTGCCAAAGACCCCAGCATGCCCCACAGTTAGCAGTTTGCTCCGAAATGTATTAATTGGATTTAGGTCACAGTGAGAACAACAGTGCACTAACAGTGCTTAGTGCCAGCATTGTGAACTTAAAGCCAACCATGCCAAATTGACATTTGATTTGCTCAATACCTTAAAATCTTTTTTAAAAATAAAAAATTATATATTATTTCACCTTATTTCAATTTAACTCACTTTTTGCTAGATCAGGTGTTTTTGTAATGAAACTTTTCCGAAGTTCCCACTGGCACTGCAATGAAGGTAAAATCCATCAAAGCACCGCAGCTTACAACACAGATCACATTTCAATTAGTGACTTAGAGGATAAGAGACCTTTTGGAATTGTTGTTTTTCTTCTAATGTCCATTTTGATGTAAATCAATAGTGTCTCCTTCACCATCATGGTTTTGCCAAATTGCAGGTGAACAAAACAGCACTTTTTTTTTTCACAAATTGATGTGAAATTATGAGCCTGCTCCGCCACTTTTATAAGCTACAACTGGTCATCATGTCTTAAATAAATAAATTAATACGTGGATGTGTCCTGAATGTGACAATATTGCCTTTAATTGGAAACCTTTTTGTGCCAGGTTGATATAAGAGCAATTTTGTGGGTTTTCTTTTACACTCTTTTTTTCTTATTCATATTTAAATCATATTTAAACCAATCCAGTGGCAGGTCTGGTTCATGGAAAGGGTTTCTTTTGCAGAGTGTGTTAAAAGAAAGTAATTTTCCTTAATCAAGGGGCTAAAAGGTAAAATGTGCCACTTTTGGTTTAAATGTTTGCTTTTTTATGATCTAGTGAAACTTTAATAGTATTTCTTCTTGACTCAAAGTAATGTATTTTCATGAATTTTGCTTTGCTTTTGCTACTAAAAGTTTACGAGGAAAAAAGAATAATATTACATTAGATAATATTAGGTTTACTAATGAATCAAGTAAAATAAACATTAAATTGTAGTATATAAGTAGGCAATTGAGTCTATTTCAATATTAAACAAAATGCATTACACTGAGAGTAAAGATTGTATTCTACGTGTTTTTGGATTTCATATATTACAAAAAAAGCTGCTTTGATATAATTTATATATCTCACTGATATTCTCAAGCATTTGCTTTTACTTTCAACAAGCTGTCAGGTGCTTAACTATTTTTTTTACTCTTAAAGTAAAGGCACCTTCTTTCTGTGAGGTATTTCTGTGCAAGTCTTCTCATAGTACTCAATTACTTGCTTATTTAGAGTGTTTTGCATTTCTAAGTGTAGTAATTAACTTTTTGTCATAGCACATGATGCATGAATACTTGGTAGGTCTCATGAGTTTCTTTGTAGAATGATAAATTATATAGGAGAAACAAATTTCCTACAAACCATCAGCATTTACATTGTAGGTTTTTTTATGTCCTTTATGATGGACCTCTTTTATAAAAGCTGGATATCCATAAATTTATTTGTAAATCATATGTAGAGGCATTTGCTCAAGAAATTTGTCACTCATAAAAATTTAACTAGATCCTGAGTTTCTGTATATTTACATAAGGAAACTTATTAACAGAAACTTTCAAATCTGCTTTAAATCATGTAATTGCCAATGGATTAGTGCACATTCATATACAGACTATGCTGTACCATTTATACAGTTAATTTGTTTAAATACATGCACAGTTTTTGGAAACTGAAAGAAAAATATGAAAGAATCCTTAAAGGAAGACTAATTGAACTAGCTATATATATACATATATAAGTGTACATACTTATCACAACTATGCACACAGGCATAACAGGTAAAGCAGGTTGCAAGTGCAGATGAGTCCCAGAACCAGTCACAAAAAAAGTTAACAGGTATTTCAAAAGCTTAGGCAAGGTCAAGGTCAGGGTGCAGGTTAAGTTCAGAACACACATAGACAGATATACTGCATTTAAGGTAGCTTAAAACACAGGCTATGGTCATACACACACCAGGCGCAAGGGTTACGTCAACGTCAATACATAGGAATACTTGGGTAAGTGTTAGGTCAAGTTTTAAACAGGATTTCCTGACAGGAGCTAGAGATACACAGGAATACGTAACATGAGATAGAATTAAGTCAGGCTGTACACAGGAGTACTTAACATGGGCTGCAGATACACATGAATACTTAACGTGGGCTAGAGATACGCAGGAATACATAACGTGAGCAAGAGATACACAGGAATACATACCATGGGCTAGAGATACAAAAGAATACTTAACATGGGCTACAGATACACATGAATACACACCGTGGGCAAGAGATACACAGGAATACATACCATGGGCTAGACATACAAAAGAATACTTAACGTGGGCAAGAGATACATAGGAATTCATACCGTGGGCTAGAGATACAAAAGAATACATACGGTGGGCTAGACATACAAAAGAATACATATTGTGGGCTAAAGATACACAGGAATACATACCATGGGCTAGACATACAAAAGAAAACGTGGGCTACAGATACACAGGAATATATACTGTGAACTAGTGATACATAGGAATTCTTCACATGAGCTAAAGATATACAGGGCACAGGGTAATACACAAGAGCAGACAAGGCTAGTGTAATACTCAACACTCATAGTTTCAGGGTTTCTGTAACACCTCGCAACAAGTCCAACATTTTGTGTTGAGTCTTTGAAAACTCTGCTTCATGCTAGAATGCAGTGCTCAATGGTGTTTGTATGGTTTTTAATGTGCTGAGCTGTACTTCTGTTTAGCATTCCCAGTAGTAGCTGGTTGCGCTGGGAGAAATGCTGAGATCCTGAAATGATTGGTGGGAAGTTGAGTTTAAGGAATTAATCCATTTACATTCCACTTTCTTAGAAAGGTTCATATGAGGCCCAATGGTTTAAAAACCTGTCTGTAATATTACACACACACACACACACACACACACACACACACACACACAATGTTCCTTATATCACGTTCCACTTACTCCCAGATTTATGCTAGACTAAATATGAACTGGTACAAGCCTGGTTATTGTATTCCTTCTTGTCTTTTGCTCCCTCTTTGTCTCTTACATGACTCACATTAAAGGACTGTTTAGTATTTACTTAATTGCTAATCAAGTCTTAGCCAGTTATCTGTTATTCTTATTATTTTAATGTTTAAAGGCATTTATTTCTGAAACCCCTGCTAGAAGTTTGAGTGAAGTGAGCATCATTTCATATTTCATTAAATATTCCCTCATTATTTTAATTTGGTTTCTTTTTGCGTTTAAGTAAAAATTGCTCATAATCACCACGGTGACATTTCCCCACAATTACGTCCTTGCTGTTGATTTCTGGCAAATTGTTGAGCATCATTGAGCTTTGCCTGCTTGCTGCATGTTACACGTGTGTATATCTTTGTGAGTGTGTGTATCCGATGAGAGCACCACAAGGTTGGCTCTAATTCCATCTGATCCAAATCAAAGACTGTGGCATCAATCAGAACTCTATTCTCCACATCCACGCAGCACTCTCGAACCCAAGTATGGTGCCATACTCACTGCATTCATTACCATTCAAGATGGTCCAGGTGTGAGCGGGCTCCTGCGCGTGTGAACGTGTAAAGTGTTTTGCACTGATTTTGAATATAGCTGTGCTATCTCTGATCACGCTCTTTTCTACCCAACTTTTTTTCCTGTATAACTTTTATACTGGAAACTTTTGAAAACAAACGTGCTCAGTGACTAACCAAAATAATATATACTGTATGTTTTGTCCTTCCTTACACATTTACTTCATTCTTTTGTTTATTAAAGTTTTCTGACTTTGATGGACTACCAGAGAGAAAATGTGCCCATTAGTGTATGAAAATGAGTTTCCATTTCTAAACCATGTGTTCAAACAACATGCATAAATCACGGATAATGATCATAGTTTCTATCCTACTGGAGTATATTCTCTTTCTTTTTAGGCAAACGAAACTTGTTTAGTGTTCTTTTTCTGAGAGTTTTTGTTGTTACTGTTGTTGGAGGAGAAAACGTTCAGGTTGGGCTCGGCCCCATGTGGAGATGGAAGAAGAAAGCCTGAAATTAGTCGACCAAATGTTTTTTGCAGCCTTGTGCTGCTGTCATCTGCTTATTTCATGATGCTGAAGAGGAGTAACTAAGCACCTAGAGAAATAAAATGTTAGCAGGTTGTCCAGTCACCATGTCCAAACCATTTTTTAATACTTTTTTTTTACCCAAACCATGAACCTGGGAATGATACAGGTGCTAGTGATATACAGTGGGTGTGACGTTACAAGAGTGTGTGTACAGGTACACTCACACAGTACCGATCATGATCCTGATTTGATCATATTCCGATGTATACCAATGTTCTCCAGTTTCCTCCAGTGTAAGATCGTTTTAAATTTCATTTTTAAAACAAAACATGGCTTGCTAGGCATAGGAAATATATTTTCTATATTCAAAGCACTTTTCAAATAAGCAAACAAACAAATAAATAAGTAAATAATTTTTTTTTGTTATTGTTGGGTGGCACGGTGGCGTAGTGGCTACGTCACATCTGCCTCACAGCCAGTCATGGGTTCAAGTCCAGGGCTCAGCTAAGGCTTTTCTGGGTTGAGTTTGCATGTTCTCTCTGTGCTTAAGTGGGCTTCCTCCAGCTGCTCTGTTTTCCTCCCACAGTAAAACATCTGGCTTCAAATTGCCCGTAGGTGTGATTGTGAGTATTGTGTGTGTCTGTGTGTGTTGGATTGGTGAGCTGTTCAGGATGTGCCCGAGTTAGGTGCCTCCCTAGTAGGATTAAGTGGTTTGACAAACAAATTAATAAATAATTGATGTTGTTGTTGTTTTTTCTCTATTACTATACATTCAGTGAGAATGTGCTTGTGCCTATTTATCTTAATCTCCAGGTGTAATTGTTTGCCCCATACCATTCTTATGCCTATGATGAGCCATAGAATTTTGAAAACATTTAATAAGAATTTTTTTTTTTAGCCATTCCATCACTTACACAGGACATAGCGTAGCATTACTGTGCATAATGCCACATTACTCGGGATATTGACCACACACTATTTGAGGTTTTGAAACAGATAATTTAGTCCTCTGTTTCTTGTCTTCACACTAGCAAGTGTCAAAGCAAGAGGTGCTACTGCATTTGCTTTGTTACTGTGTGAAAGAGTTGTAGTCGTGGCAACAAACAGCATTTTAAATTCTGAATTTTAATCCAATACAAGTGAGATATGATGCAGGAAAGTAAAATATCCAAATGAAGGAGTAATGCAGCAGAACAGTTTTTTGTTTGTTTTTTTGTTTTTTGTTTTTGTTGTTTTTTTGTTTGTTTGTCTATTTTGCTTTAAGTTCCTACCTGTGTCAAGTCCTATTTCAACCACATTCAAAAGCGGAAGATACTGCCTTAATTTTTGAATACAGTATACTTATAGCAATGCTAATATAGTAATATGTATACATTTTATTGTGCAGTGTATATATGGAGCTAACTGCCAACTCATTTCGACAGTCATGCTTCTGGCAGAATGGGTTCATGGCTGTCTTTACAGCTTCACTGCTGCACCATTCTTTAAAAGTCAAGGATGTGTTTTCCCCCAGTGAAACTACACACTTCAAGCTAATGAGCAAATGTCAGCTTGTCAGTGTAAAACTGTTTCTTACAACAAACTGCCACATTTTTTTAAAGCATCTGTTTTGCTGCCAGGTATATTGTGCACACAGTATTTGGTATAATTGGTCATTTTTTTCTACCAATTGTGTTTCTAATGATTGTTACTCATTGGCAGTGATTTAGGTGCCTGTGATATACAATAGTGGGTGTGATTTTAAAGAGGGTCTGTCAGATTATTTTGTTGACCACACCTTTCGGGGAGAAAGACTAGACTACGGTCACTGTGCCTAATTATCGCTTTATCCATAGTTTTGTATTTCATTCTTTGAACTTAACCTAGATAATGGACACCTTTCTGTGTGAAGTTTGCATGCTTCCCTCATTCTTATGTGGGTTTTCATCGAGTACTCTGGTTTACTTCCACAATACAAAGACATGCACATTCAAGGGCACCTGTGGTGAATCAGTGTTACTAGCTATTTAAAATGATCACGTATAAAATCAGCGGTTCCTTCCAACATCAATCCATGCGCATGAGTGTTGCGACTCTAGGCATGCTCAGAGACATGTTGCCTTTCCGACTGGCTGTTCCTGGTACTGGTAGTGACGCGAACTCGCTTGGCCACGTCACTGACCTGTGTAGCAAAACACATGATCAGCCAGTGCTGAGGTGCACAAACAATGACAGGAAGGCTGAGTAAGCAGAATGTTAGCTGCATAAGCCTTTTTGAATTAACCATCATGCTCATCTCTGGGAGCATTCTCATCCTCAGAGGAACTAAAACGTAAATTTCACTGTCTCCACAAAAGACATCAATCCCACCCTACCTGTTGACATCACTTACAGGGAAAAAGCGACTCCTAAGCTGCTAACCCACGCAGTTTAGCACACTGCTAGTAATCCACAGGATAATATTACCCAGTTTTGTTCTTTCTATAGTTACTCATTGTAAAAAAAAAGAGTCTGTATTGCTTAGATATACTTCATATGAACAAGTTATGCTGTAAGGATGACCAGTACCGGTATAATAGTTTAAGCTAACTGGCAGTTTCAAACTGCTCCTGGTGTGAGTGTGAATGGTTGTGTGTGTGTTGGTCCTGTGATGAACTGGCTTTTCAAGGTGTACTCTGCCTTGGCCAAGAGTCGGCTGAGATAGGCTTCGGCCTGGTATTGTGCACACAGTATTTGTTTTAATTGTTTCGTTTTTGTCCACCATGTTTTGGTACTAATGTAATGGATGAGGATTTAGATGTGTCTGAGACTTTTGTTAATGTCAGGTTACACCACAGTCAGTCAGAAGTTTTTAGAAGCATGAAATCTGATGCCATTTTATTGGCTCTAATAGGGAAAGAATTGTGGAAATAAATGTTCTAGGGTTGACTGGGAAAAAATTGTGATGATGTAGTCTATCTGCAGTGGGCACGCAAGGGACAACGCTATAATCCCTGGCTTGCACAATTTTTTTTTTTTCACATAGATTAAAATATTTTCACGGATGACTGAATCTTGGTGTGCTCGCTAATGTTAAAGCAAACCTATTGCTATCTCTCAGGCTTAAGAAGAAAAGCAGTTGCTGTCGTGATGCTTTATATAGAATAATATATATATATATAGCAATGAGGTCCTGGGTTTGAGTCCTGGGCTTGGTGACGGCATTTCTGTATGACGTCTGCATGTTCTTTTCATGTTTGCATGGGTTTCCTCCAGGTTCCTCCCTTCATCGTCCACAGTTAGCTTTTATAAACTCCTGCCTCACAGTTTGGCAAATGAACGAATGAAACTACAGTGTATGTTCTAAACACAAACAAATACAGATATTGATAGCAGGTACACAATAAAAAAATGTGGTAATATTAATAATTAAAAAAACTTTCGTCAAGAACACATTTTGGGATTCATTTCATATCTGTAATCCCACAGGAAAAAAAATACATGCTAGTAGAAGGCTTTACTTTCATGCATGTCAGTGCCTGGCTGAACAATAATTCTGTAATTTTGTTTATAATTTAGAGTAATAATTTGTCTTATTTTTTCAATTGCTGGGGACATAGATTGTTTCAGTGGTGGATCGCTGGTTAAGGCTTTGGATTACTGCAAAGGTCAGGGTTTCAAGCTTCAGTACCACCAAGTTCCCACTGTTGGGCCCTTGAGCAAGGCCCTTAACTCGCTCAGTTGTATAAAAAATATATATAAATATATGTGACTCTGGACAAGGGTGTCTGCTAGCTGCTATTAATGAATGTAAATAGACAGATGGAATGAATGTAACTTTACATTTTCGGCAAATCCATAGTCAAGGTTCACTGCTTTTTTACTACTTGAAAAGTTTTGTCTTTATTGCACTCATTGCTGTTATATACAGAAAGTTCTCTACGGACACATAAGGCATGCAAAGTGTGTCGATTAGTAGTCAATGTTGGAGAACAGTGCAGACTGTTGTCACACTGTTATTGGCTATTTCTAACATGCTGTGTGTGCGTGCATGCGTGTTTTACCTAGTGTTTATGACTCGCCGTTATCACTCATTTTGCAGCAATTATCTGTGTCTGTTGCAACGGTCTATGTCCTTTGTTATTTTCTCCCTGTCTGCTCCATCTTTTTTTTGCATTTCAATGGGTGACTTGTCTACAACAATATTTATAGATGCAGGTAGATGGTTGCTATGCGTGTTGCCAGGAGATGTGGCAACGTAATTTTTGTGACGCACAATTTTGCCTGGGGATATCGCAGCAAGACTGACGATTACGCCTGATGCGTGAAGAGATGTGCATCAAGTCAGTCTTGCTTTCTGTATTAATTTATCGCTAATCAAGTTGACTGTTCACGGCAGGCTCGAACTACCCTCAGGTGACCAAGAAATGTCCTGGTGCTTTCAGAGGGCTGTCCACATGTGTAAACGCTCAAACAGGAAGGCTGTATTTATTCTATTGAATGTAAGGTGCTGCATGCTGAAATTACAAGCAACTGTCTGGTCTAGCTTGCGGTAATATAAAATAATCTATGTAATATAATATGGTGTAGGCTTCTGGGAAAATGCAGCTAACAAAGTTTATTAGAAAATGGTGCAGTCAGGCACAAACAAAGATGTTAAGTGTAGCTGGGACCAGTTATGAATCTGAGTGATATTCAAGTGAATTGGTTCTGATTTCAGAAAACAACACACCATGTCAACAGTGCTGGTATGTATTTATGCATAGAAAATTTTTTTGAAGTAATTAACAGAGACATAATGATAGCCACAATGTGTTATAAACAAGCATAGTGTTCACTTTTATTAGTCACCTTATTGCCTCCAGAGATCTCTCACAGGTGGTTTTGTAGGATAAGAAATAAACACATGAAGAAAATATGACTTTGACATTGGATTGGTGTTTTTTTTTTTTTTTGTCACTTTCTCTGCGATTTTAAAAATGCAGAGCTCCACGATTTATGAGCACGCTTTGAGCACTATTTGGGTATAAAAAGGAGGCAAGGTGCATCCAAGCGAAGATTGCCAAGTTCATCAAGATCCATATGATGGTGCATCATGGTCTGTTACGCTCTGTTATGGACCGTTAAGCTCTACTGAGCCCTATGGTGTTTCCCGTGTTCTATCACGATTGGAGTCAGTAGTAATGCACTGTGATAATCGTGACAAAATATTTGACAGTCAAAAACGTTGGCACAATCAGCGCGATCATCCCAAATCCACCAAGTTCCCTCGAGATCATAATAAATTGATCCCATGACCTTCAACGCTTCTCTCAAATTGTGGAAAGCGTGCCCCCTTGTAAACCCAGGGTAACAAGTCATGGGCATATTTAAAGCGATGTGACCTGACCTAGTGAATCCTGGAGCTTATTTTGTGCAAATTACATGAGGGAGAAAATTCAGACGATGCCAGCGCTGACCAGAAATTAAATTCTCCTGCTGTTTTTCACAAACTCCACAGCAACGGAACCAATAGTCTGAGAATCAAATCATGAGTCAGCATTTTGCATTTTCAGTTCCGTTTGTCCTTTTCACCATGATTTAATTAGGTTTCACTAGATCGAGTCACGGATGCTCACACAATGATGTTAAGTGTGCACAGATAAACTAACTAATATCTCCTAATTTTTCTGTTGACTTTGTAGTATTGTATGTATTGCAAATTTAGATCTTTCACTAATTATGCAGCCTTTCTAAAATGAACAATTCCTCGCAATAACTCGCAAACTCTGAATGCTTGCAGAAATGATCAGTCACCATCATTACTATCAGTGTTTTGATGTAGTGTAATAGGACAGTGGTGGCTTAGTGGTTAAGGCGATGGGTTCCTGACCCAAAGGTCAGTGGTTCAATACGCACTATCACCAATGTTGCGCCCTTGAGCAAGTCCCTTAACCATCAATTGCTTAATTGCTCTGGATAAGAGTGTCTGCCAAATGCTGTAAATGTAAATGTAATAGTAGAGAGCAGTGTTGCATAGTCATTCATTCATTCAATCAAAAACTGCTTAATCCTACTAGATCACTGGGAGACTACCGACACTGGAAGGAGGCAGGGTACAGCTAGCCAGTCCAAAGGAGCACCGACCACAAGACAAGAAACAGTCACACTTGGGGGCATTTTGAAACATTCAATCAGCCCACTGTGCACCTCTTTGGACTGTGTGAGGAAACCCACTCATTTGTTCGAACCCAGGCCTTCATGCTGCGAGGTGAACATGTTAATTACTGCACCACCGTGTCAGCGTTTCACAGTGAAACTTGTGAAAACTGTAAACACACACAAGAACTGCACTACACTGAAGGTAATGCTGAAAAACCTACCGCATGGCACAAGGGATGAAGTCCCAGTAAGCGTTTTTCTTTCACACCGTGAGGCAAGCTTAAACCTGCTCCCATGTTGCTATAGCAATAAGCAAGTCCCCAGTATGAAAAACCCTAAATAAACATAGGTAAACACTTGAGCAGGAGGAAATCCAGGACTGGAAAATCAAAGGGAGATTGTCAAGCCACTGATGCTCTCAGAAACTGTCTGTGCATAAGCTTCCCTGTTTTCCGCAGGAGACATCTTTACATGTCTAGGACTGAAAGATACAGATCGCTCATGCTGGTTTTTCTCATCCTGACAGGGTAATCGTTTTGACTGGGTCTATAGGAGATTGTAGGGGGGGGGGGGGGGGGGGGGGGGGGGGGGGGGGGGGGGGGGAGGGGGGGGGGGGGGGGGGGGG
>JBCNYG010000004.1:22667081-22677421 GCA_039654305.1 Porochilus rendahli | reverse complement strand
CCCCCCCCCCCCCCCCCCCCCCCCCCCCCCCCCCCCCCCCCCCCCCCCCCCCCCCCCCCCCCCCCCTTCCCCCTCCCCCCCCCCCCCCCCCCCCCCCCCCCCCCCCCCCCCCCCCCCCCCCCCCCCCCCCACCAAACAAATAAAACAGTGAATCCTGGCTCAGACAGTCCAAAAATATATTTAGTTTATTTATTCTCAACTATACTTTAGACATAAAACAGGTTTTATTTATTTGTTTATTTATTTTTAGTTTTGTTTATTCTAGCCTGTCCCATTTTCTAACAATTTGGGTGGGATGTCCAATGTAATGGGCAGGCCACGTAGAGGTACCCTGGGGTACCGGGCTTTCTGTTCGTCTGTCACGATGTTTTGTTAGGATGAAAAGCCAAAGGGGACAAAATTATGTTTGTGGGTTTTTTCTACTACTTTAGGACATCCTTTAAATTTTGTTTTACTTCCCAAATTATTACCTATCATATTGTAAATTATAAACAAATAATATACAGCTTTACATGTGATGCATACAACAGACTTACAACCTGTACTTGGGTTCCCCAAGTCTCCGAGTTCCGGGTTCGACACAGCATTTCGGTGTGAGGACATGCACATTAGGCTAATTGGCTGTTCCAGATTGGCCCTAGGTGTGAGTGTGAATGGTTTTGCATGTATTGGCTCTGTGATGAATTGGTGAGCTGTTCAGGTTGTACCAGACTCGGCTGAGATAGGTCCTAGCATTCCCACAACCATAGTAGTATTAGGAGGTTCAGCAAAAGAACGAATTAATACTTTACCTCATCAAGACCCTGATCAGGCAGATTAGTTTAAATGACTGAATAAACATTGTACATTTATGTTAATGAATGACCCTCAAGCTTCATATTCATTGCCCTCACTGTATGCAAGGTGAAAGACTCCTGATTATTCAACGTTTTGGTGTGCCCTGTTGAAGCCCACACCCGATGGGATCTATTCTAAAGCAGTCATTTAGTCAATCGAGTCTAAAGCACTTTTAAATGTATTTGAAATGTTCGGTGTGAATAATGCATTCAGAGTTGATCACGTCTTTATAACAAGACATGTACTGAAGTTAAGTGGCATAAGGGATTTTACCTGGAAGGGAGGGGGCCCAATGTGTTTCCACTCTAGCCAAAGGTCTGGCGTCCTGGACTTCTAGATTCCTGCTTTTCATTTCTGTGTGAGAGCTATTTGAGATTGTGTCCCTATAGCACTGGTACAATTCAAATTCATGCTGGGAAAAAAAAAAATTGGCAATTTCCCAAAATCATATTATCAAGGTCTATTAGGTGGTGCTTATTCTGCTTAGGAAATATTTGACAGTTAGTCCCTGCCTATCTGAAAAGAGCCTTGTCTTCATACCTGGTTAAAGGAGTTACAGCTGTGAACACTAATTCAAAAGTATTAAACAAGGCACTTTTTGTGTTCTGACGAAACGGAGTTGGAAGATGCCACGTAGATGCAGATGAGCTTGGCAGCTACTAGCCAATAGCCTATAACTCAGCTGTGGGATGTCTACCCCCCTGCAGTGGTATACCTTACTTAACCAGCATGAGGGTGACAATTCTGTCTGCTTCTCGGTTTGCTCCAGCACAATCTTCCCCGGTAAGCAAGATTAATGACAGGCTTACATTGATTCAGCAAGTTTCTATGTGAGCCAACATGTTGGGTAAGTCCATGTATTTTGAGATGATCACGTTGATGCATATTTCTGGGTTTGAAAGCTTGTCCAGCCATGATGCTAGATCAGAGGTTGGATTATAATCTTGTAAAGGTTATGGCCAACTTGTGTGATTCCTGTTAATAGTCTGGAGCATAGTTTTGAATTTAGTGAAGTATCAATGACTTTTGTCTGTGTTTGTTGTCTAGTATTTACTGACTTTGGCCTGTCTGCCAAAGTCTCACATATCCTCTATTGTCTTGTGCTAAGTGTGGCAACCTTTTTCTAGTGGAAAGGATTTTGTTCCTAATATTCTATTTACAATGCCAACAAAGCCTACTTGATGTCACAGAACCAGGCTGCAGACAGATTTAAAAGCAGAAGTGAGTTTTCATGGATATTAAGGTTGGCAAATCGAAAATGCTAGGCTAGTATCAAAGTCAAGGTTCAGGAAAGGCACAAACAGATGATCAGAGGCAAGAAAAAAGTCAGAATCTATGAATCTAGGTGCTGAACAAAAGGCTTAGTAGATTCTGGAAACAAAGCCCAGATTGTATACTATGACTGCTGTGGGCATGCACTGGCATGGGAAATGAAGTCCTGGGTGAAAGAAGTAGCAGACATGGCACTTGTCTTCACTTGACTTGTGAATGGCTTTGGAGGGAGGTGCTTGGCGTTGAGCTAGAGGCATAATGTCTAATGGGTTTGACAGAAGTTTTACCGACCGACAGCTGAAGACAAGAGCACAAATAAAAAGCTCAGATGTGTTGTTATTCTGGGTCTGTGTTCAGTGCTGCTGAGATTGTAACAGTGGTGTTCCTTTCAATGTCCTCAGGCAGAGATATTCATGCTGTTAGGACCCAATAAACCAACACATGCACAGTTCTCACTATCACTGCTCTCAGGAGAAAAGCCACTTAATTTTCGTGAGTCCTGAATTAAAATGTAAAAATATATCATGATTTGAAGAAGTTTGCAGAACCCTGGAAAAAGGAACCCAAAAAAGGGGCAGTCATGGTTGTTGTTTTTTTTAAATATCCTGAATTACATCAATGGGGTTATCACTCACTCACTAATTTGCCAGATTCTACAATGTTGACTCAGCTGGCACCAAGTAAAGGCGGGGTACACCCTGAACTGCTCACCAGACCACTACAAGTCCAACACAGAGACAACCATTCACACTCACAACTTGGGGCAATTTGGTAGAGTCAATCAGCTTAATGTGCCTGTCTTAGGAATCGGAGTACAAACTCCACACAGAAACTCCCTCACCAAGCCTGGGACTGAAACCCAGGACTGTCTTGTTATGGGGAGGACGAGCCACCCATTGGGTTATCAAAGGTGTAATCATTTGTATAGATGGAAATTTGGTTTACAGAGGATATTAACCATGAATTAGCTTTCAAACAACAAGTTTGACAGTATTAAGCAGAGGGATTTCAATCTTTTGAAAACTGTTCAGCCCAACAAAATGTTAAAACGTCTTTGTGGCAATCCATTTCCATCTACTCCATGCTAGGTTTGGAAACTTTATACTACTCTTGATTAGACTGAGGAGTATTTTTAGCATTTAGTGCATATTTTTGGATAACTGAATTTTGGGAAAAAAATCGTGACACAGCCCCTTTAAATCCCACTCTAATTTTAGCAAATATTGAAGTTTCGGTGATCCTTGCCTGGGGCATCCTTATTTTTCTTGCTATTACACAATTGCTCTTTTCTTCAAAAATATTTAGGGATGGTTTGGCTAAGAGTGTGAACAACATCCAGAAGAGGACGATTAGTCCTTCTGCTCCGGGTTGCTTTTGAAAACATGTACACACACAGTAAGATCAGCAAAGACAAAACAGTGCATGGTGACAACAGTCAACTGAGTCTCCTGCCTCCTGGGGATTATGTGAAACAGATGGATGGGTTTTATTACTGTGGCACTTAAAATGGCACTGAGTGGAATATCGGTAGGGAAAATAAATGTTTGCATTAACACTTCCACCATGTGTAATAAGCTGTTGCTTTGCAATTTTGTGCGAGGCGTACTATTACAAATGCTAACAACCCAGTAATTCTTTTGAGTATATGGCTTTTCTTCTGGGAATAAGATTTATTTTATATATGAGAGGAACCTTTCTGCCAGAAATATATATTTCTGTTAAGAAACAACAGATTTGTCTTTATCAGTCTGAAATAATAAAGGCTTGTAATTTTTTTTGTTCTTTCTATGTTTAATAAAATCACATAGTACTGAATCAAGAGTTTCTAAAACAATGTTTAACAGCTTTTTGTATTAACAATATCCAAATCTACAGGGTATGTGTGATTCATAATATTCTTGGTTGTGAGTTGGACATTGGGAACACAGGGAGCAAATGGTTTTATATGCTAATTTTCGCTCACTGTAATATCATAGCATTTAACACACGTTCAGAATGCAGCAGCGCTCTTCCTTTCACATGCTATTACACGTTACCAGTATGAGCTGTCAGTGTTGTGGTTCGTCTGTTCATTGAATATTCACTGATGGACTTTTTGTAGTTAACACACCATCTCAAGCATATGCACAGAGAACCTGCTCCATTCTCATTTTCTTTAGTCAATAAAATGCTTTGCTGCTTAGTGTTTAATTTCCCCTGTTTCACCAGTTTAAGAAAAGTGTAAACACCTTTCCAGGATGGATGTAATTGTTTTTATCGTATATTGGCAAAGCTTAACAAATGGTTAATTATCACTGACTGAACTATTACTCAAAGTTGAATCAAATCACTTGGGATCAGTTCATTCTTATTATGACTGTTTTTTCTGAACATCCAGCAAAATGTTCACATTTTTCAAGTAAGTTATTTAAAAAAAGTAATTTCATATTGTCTTTTCTTGCAGACACTTCCTACCACACAATACGAGCTGGAGATTGTGGCTAAAGATATGGCAGGAAGTGAGGTTGGACTGACAGGAACTGCCACTGCCACCATCACTATCACAGACAGAAACGATCATGCTCCTGAGTTCACCCACTCACTGGTAGGATATTTCATATGTGCTCGGCTTTTTTCCTCATTCAGAGCAGTGATAAATGTGGAGATGAGAGTAAGACAGCACTTATTCTGTTTTGGGACAGAAAACATCTTCAGATATTACAGCCTAAATGCATTAAGTGTGGCATTAAGTTGCTCCATCTTTAATATTAATTAACAGGTATTCTCCAGCAACCAGGCAACACAAAAATGCTACAGTCTGATAGATCTAAACAAGAATTTTTATGGAATTAGGTTATTATTATTAGGTTATGAAACCTGGGTATCTGACAATTTTGAAATGAATCGACCAGTTGTTAGCATGTCTGCCACGAACAGCATTTTACTTCCAAATTCTTATTTAATTCATGGTAGTAGCAAATCATTTCAGTAGCTGAGTAACACTGGTATGCACATTTTCAGAAGTTGTCTGCTTCTGGAATAAATTTTCCAGTTTATTATGGTTTTTGGGAAGCTGAATTCAAATGTTACAATTAAAATAACTGATTGGCTACTGTTTCTATTTATTTATTTATTTTACTTTTTACTACATATTTATATTGTGTTGATAACTATATTAGAGCTTTTAAGATGAATCATAAACAGTTTTATCATAATTTTTAATTAATATCCAATAAATCATAGTTTCTCTGATTATTTATATAATTTCACCTGTTTTTTTTTTGTATTACTTTAAAATAAGCAGAAAGCTCATATATTATATTACTTTTGGAACAAAAGTGAAAAAAAAAAACATTATTATTAGATTCATAAGTACAGAGATCAGGTCTTCCTCATGTATTCATTAAATGACCTGCACAGTCCATTTTTCCTTTCTGTCAAACCATTTCCAAGTGGAGGTTCCATGCAGAAGTAACAATGGCTGATATGATCAGCTCGCTCTCTCCAAATCTTTGCCACAACAATTGGCATCGCTGTTCTTTTCTTCTTCCAACTGCTGAAGATTTGTTGCACAATTACTGCAACATATGTGTGGGGCTCAGCTCTTGTCCTAATCCTCAATTTTCCACCCAAAGTAAAGGTGGTATGCTTTCTCAACCACAGCAGTTTTACTACGCTTTTGTGATGCCAAAGTCACTACAAACATAGCAGAAATTATCCGCACTCTTCACACAAGTACAAGGCATCTCATTGTCTGAACATACAAAAAATGAATGTGTCCCTTGAGATCTTTGTATTTTAAATTATACAAAATATATATTTTTAACTAAAATACACACAATTACACGAAATAACTTAGAATATTTAAAGGAAAACTACATCTAATAAAACAAAATGTCTGAGACCAAATTAATAATTTGAAGTCCAAATAAGTCCAGAATTGTAGTTATTTTCCTGTAATGAAATTACCTTTTTTTTAAAGCATAGGCTGCTTTAATACACTATATGATCTCATTTTCCCCCAGTGCAGCTAACTGGGTTATCAAAGGCCGGCCATGTCTCTCACTGTCTGTGGTGAGAGGCATGTAAAAGAACCATTGCTGACTTTCGTAAAGAGTAGGCTGTATAGCCATCAGCGTGTTTCTGCCCTGCGATGACCTGGTGAGCTGTCCAGGGTGTACTCTGCCCTCACCCAGGGTCCGCTGAGATGGGGTGCCAGCCTCTCCGCAACCCTATGTAGGATTAAGTGGTTCAGAAAATGAATGATGAATGAATGAATGATGAATGAATGTACTTCTTTTCTTAGGTTGAAGTATAGGATATATTTAAACAATCAAGCAGTTTAGACTGGGCAGTGGTGGCCCGCTGATAGGGTGCTGGCTTACTGATCCGAAAGTCTATCACTGAGTTGCCACTGCTGTCCCCCAGTGCAGTTAACTGGGTTATCAAAGGCCAGCCATGTCTCTCACTGTCTGTGGTGAGAGGCATGTAAAAGAACCATTGTGTTCGTCGTAGATAGTAGGCCATTGGGTTGCCATCAACATGTTTCTGCGCTGATATGGCCTAGTGATTTGTTCAGGGTGTACCTTGCCCTCACCCACAGTTGGCTGAGATGGGCTCCAGCCTCCCTGTGACCCTAATTAGGATTAAGTGGTTCAGAAAAATGAATGGATGAATAATAATAATAATAATAATAATAATAATAATAATAATAATAATAATAATAATAATAATAATAAGTTGTTGCTGAATCTATTACTTTAACAACAACAGTAATTGTAATAATGAAATTTTATGTATGTGTTTATTTTGGTAGACATTCAAGATTGTCATTTAAAACATTGATCTGGAATGTATAATCTAGATAGTGACAAAATACCATAAAAATAACTAATCAAATGAATCACAATCATATAGTGATGATAATATTCACCTTTACATACCTGTATATACATTAGGCATGCATAGGGATGTATGTATCCGTGTGTGTGTGTGTGTGTGTGTGTGTGTGTGTGTGTGTGTGTACGCTGAATGTTGGCTCAGATCATCTGGAATGTGGTAATCCACAGCTAGATTGTGTGCAATTGAATGGCCTCTGTGTTGTGTGAATGGGGATTGTCTTGAACACAATGTTCCATTGTATTGGACAGGAGACATATATGAGACTGAGCAGAACGGTGTCAGAACAGAGCAGAGCCAGTAAGTGCAGGGAACTCTGGAGAGTCTGCACTTCTTTTCCCATGTCCAGATCACGTTAAAGGGGATGTATCTCTTGGAAATATGGGTATAAGAGAACTGGTTGGATTTATCAGTTGGATGTTGCGGTGTTAAAAAACGGCTGCTTTGGACTGGATACTTGGACTCAGTGGCATTTCTGTGTTTGGGGATACTGAGTATTTCTCCTGACTACAAGAAGGATGATGAAACTTTTCTTTCTTTTTAACTTTTAAGGACATTACATTACAAGTTATGAGATTTTGTGTTGATGCATTAGTCTCAAGCAAGAATCTGGGTATATACTAGATTCATATATGCAATAGCCTTTGTATGTTTGTTCTGAATTTTCGTAAATAGTAGGCTGCATTGCCATCAGAGTGTTTCTGCCCTGCAATGGCCTGGCGAGCTGTCCAGGGTGTACTCTGCCCTCACCCAGAGTCAGCTGAGAAAGACGCCAGCCTCCCCTCGACACTTATTAGGATTAAGTGGTTTGGAAATGAATGAATGAAGCGGTTCCGAAAATGAATGAATGAATGTTTAGTATGTGGTGTATTATTTAGCAGCTGACAGTCATGAAGGAAGGCTCTTAATTCAAAGTGTGAATGTTTTTGGGATGGATGGAGAATGACAAAAGGAGAAGAACGGCCACATTTTGGCAAATTTCCATATAGGTCTTTTTCACATGGGGTCAGAATGTGTGTGTGTGTGTGTGTGTGTGAGAGAGAGAGAGAGAGAGAGAGAGAGAGCAAGAGAAGTGAGATATTAGCACTGTCATTCAGAGCTGCATTAAATGGGCATTGTGTTTGTATCACTCTGCATTGTATCAGCAGCCAGTGGAATCAGATAGGTGCACAGACCTCATCCTTTCACCCTCTGTTTCCCCTTCAGATAAGCAGGTGAGTGTGAACACAGTCTGAGTGTATTGCCCCACGCCCCCTCCTCAAACATGGGTCTGGGGCCTGTAAGACAACACACAAACACACAGCCACAGAGGATTACAAGACCCCTGGGGCACTGTGCTTACAGAGCCCTCATTAGTGAAACACAATGACACCCCACCTCTCAAAGTAGATAATACACAAACACGCACATG
Organism: Porochilus rendahli; assembly: GCA_039654305.1. Lineage (NCBI taxonomy): Eukaryota > Metazoa > Chordata > Actinopteri > Siluriformes > Plotosidae > Porochilus > Porochilus rendahli. The sequence goes on along the minus strand of JBCNYG010000004.1, from coordinate 22,669,023 downwards.
TGTATACACACACACACACACACACACACAGGCGCATTTTTATAGAGTAGGGTTGAACAGTTTGACAATGGGGACAGTACAGGGATCAATTAAATTACAAAATATTGTAAACACTCTGGTTTAAAAAACTATTTCTGCACTGAATTTTCTTTTACTCCTCAGTTTTTTATTCAATTTATGCTTCAACATATTGTGATATAAACTATAAAACCTTAATATAGCAATCTAGTGTATAATATGTACTGTGAAACTACAGTAGTGTGCGATGAAGATTATACCCCACAACTTTTGTCTAAAGAGGCTCCTAATAAAAAGAAGTAAAAAATTACTTCTTTATAATTTTTTGATGAAAAATGTATTGATCAATGCTATTGTTAGCAATCAGAACCAAAAACTCATTCCAATAAGTATACTGAGGTAAAATTATGGCTAATAAACAAAAATGCTAAAAATACACATTTTCAAATAAATTGAAAGGTGTCGCAAATTTTTTTTTTTACTTTTGCATAGTTTGAATGAACTTCAAACCATATCGAATGGTTTAGCGAGTGAAGAAATAAAAAATACATTGATGATTATACACTTAACAAAATAAAGATAAATCAGAAACCAAGTACTATTCAAGTATTTATTGCATGCAATATTGGATCATATTGATGAGAATAAATAAACAAACAACAATATATAGTAGAAACAAAAATAACAGTCAATATTTATTGTGGCCTCCCTTTACTTTAATTACAGCATTTAACCTTTCACCTAACCTTACTACCGCATAGTGTTCACATTTTTAATTTCTTCAGTTGATAATCCATTCCATATGGTTTGAAGTTCATTCATGCTAACGAAAAGTAAAAAAAAAAAATTGCGACACCTTTTTCTGGAAATTGGTATTTTTTAGTGTTTTTGTTTATTAGCCATACTTTTACCTCGATATAATTCTCGTTGCTCACAAGAGATTCATGATACATTAGATTCATTTCAATAGTTCAACACATTTCATACAAAAATCATTAAAAAAGTATAGAGAAGTAATCTTTTACTTCTTTCTATTAGGAGCCCTTTTAGACAAACGTGGTGGGGTATAATCTTCACTGCACACTACTGTACATTTTAGATATTTCACTTCATTTGGTTCTGTATATCATATAGTATTCATGTCTTATTATCCACATAGCTACACTTTGAAATCCAAACAGTGTAAATTAGGTGTGGTTATTGCCTGTGTAGAAAGAAATGGAAAATTCCTTATATTCCAACTGCTTAACATTTGACTCATTATATACAGCTCTTCCTTGATCAAATGTGTGAAGATGCCCTGTTGACCCTTAAATCCAGTCCAGTCTTACAGTCTTGTCAAAAGTGCAGTCCAGGAACGCATGAGCCTTTGAAGAGAGAGAGAGAAAGAGAGAGAGAGAGAGAGTGTGTGTGTGTTTTAAAGGATTTATAGCACACAAGCATTCAGTGCTAATGCTGAATTGTATTCCAGTTGGTGTATGTGATAAGAAGGCATAATCAGCCTCTGGCCCCCCCGAAACTATTGTTCACCTTTCAAGCAGCTGTGATCAACTACTGTATGTCACAGCAGGCGACTGCACTGTATTCAGCTCTGATGCTAACACACACGCATACAAAGAGGCATTCCAGTTCACACACATACACACACCTTTTTTTCAGGGGGTTTCCACTGGACAATGTATGTGGAGTTGCTGCTTATGTCTAGGCAACCAAATACTTACCTTACCTAACCTTCATGTAAGGAAATATTATGGATCTTTTAGTTTCCTGCAGCTAAAACTGCACACATGATACATTATGTAAATAAACTGTAACACATCTCTGCATGAAGCTGCAAGAATCCATTTGCATTATATTCATTTCATCATTAAAATTTAATTGTTATTAATAAAGGTTTTTTTTTGTTCTTTATTGGTTCATTTTT
>JBCNYG010000004.1:22571946-22584081 GCA_039654305.1 Porochilus rendahli | reverse complement strand
AAGGCGTAGCGTGGTGTTGGGGGAGAGAGAGGGAGAGAGAGAGAGAGAGAGAGAGAGAGAGAGAGAGAGAGAGAGAGAGAGAGATAGAGATGCTCTTAAGCCATGCTAGTCTTTTATTAAACAGACACAGGAGGCTAATCAGTCAGTTTTGTTCTGCAGGGAATTGCAGGTTTAATTGGGTACTTGTGCTAGTTCCAACCAATTCTCTAGAGAGAAAAAAAACAGGACCTGCGTTTAATTGAAGATCAGTTTTCTTCTACTTCGTTTCTTTGCTTTGAGTTGTGTTTATTTGAGATACGCACGAAGGCTGACAGTAAAGGCTGATTGAGGACCATGTGAATAGTTTTTTTTTTTTTTTAGATTAGCATGCTAGACCAGGCACTTTGCTCCATGGCTGGGTGTAGCCATTAAGGCTCCATTTTCTCAGTACATCCTATCGTAGAGTCCAGCCTCTAGCAATAAGAAATGCATTAACAACAGTGGCAATAAGAGTTTTAGCCTTGGTTTGGTCATCATGAAATAAAGGTGCATTTAAAATGCATAACAAAGTCAGCTTGGAGTATAAATTTGTCTGCTGACTTACGGATGAAGGATGGCATGTGGTAAGTGTGTGGTGCAATTTGATTGTTCATAGTAAGAACATCGTAAGAACACACTGGGTTTGATGTGGCTTGATGATGCAAATGGTAACGAATTAGTTGGAGCATGTAAGATGCAGTGAGAATCTGACATGGACATATTAAGGATGTGGTACAACCTTGAAAACTGGACATTTTTCTGTTTTGACCACATCCATAGTGAGTTCATTGATTTTTTCTGAACATAGTGGTAGAGGTAGGATTTCAACAGCCATTTGAAGACACCCAGTGACTCAGCTGTCCGGACAGCCAAAGGAAGATCATTCCACCACTTTGGAGCTGGAACAGAGAAGACTTTAGATGCATTTTTTCCTTGTCCCTTGGTAGAAGGAGGGACCAGGGATTTGGGAGAACACAGTGTAGTGTGGGGTGTGATAAGTGCTTAGAGTTTGGAGGGTGCAGGTCCATTTTTTGCTTTGTAGGCAAACATTAGTGTTTTAATTCTAATGCGAGCAGCTACAGGAAGCCAATAGAGAGATCGTAGCAGTGGAATGGTGTGGGTGTGGGAAGTGGAGTGATGTGTGAATATTCCGGTGATGGTGAAGCCTTTGTTTTTGTTTTTCAAGTTCATTTTTAATTCATGTAACCAGCAAATTATTCAGCATGGAGTGCAAAAGGGAAAAGTGGAAAAGGCTGAGAGATTGTGCACACCGCACACCCAGCATTGCCAATGTCCAGTCTCTGGAGATAAGCTCGATGACCTCAGGGCCAGGGTAAAGTTCCAGAGAGACATTCAGGACTGCAATTTCCTCTCCTTCGCCGAGATATGGTGGAGCCCAGTGGTGCTGGACCACGCCATCCAGCCAGCCAGCTGTTTAACAGTGAACAGTAGCTGGTGCAATAGTGCGAGCATTACTCCTCTCAAATTCTCCTGTACACCCAACCTAGAACAATTGACTATCAAATGTCGTCCTTATCTTCCTCGGGAGTTTACATCAGTCATAGTTAGCACCATTTATATTCTACCTTGGGCAGAACCTTTTAGTGAGCTGCATGAAGCACTTATATAGCACCAGTTTCAGCACCGGGATGCTGCGCTTATTGTGAAGGAGGACTTTAACAGTGCCAACCTCAAATGTGAAGCTCCAAGCTTTTATCAGCACATCAGCTGCCCCACCAGGGGTGAAAGGACACTGGACGACTGCTACACAATAGTCAAAGACAGCTACAAGGCACAATCTTGCCCCCCGTTTGGGAAGTCTGACCACGCCGCTATCTTCTTTATGTCACAATATAAACAAAGGCTTAAGTAGGAATTTCCATCTCAGAGGGAGGTTCTATGCTGGGAGGACCAATCGGTGGCCGCTCTGCATGACACTTTGGATGATGCAGACTGGGACATGTTTCTGTGCAGCTCTGATGACATTTTACGGAAGTAGTTGTGGGATTCATTGTAAAACTAATGGATGACATAGTTCACAAGACTATCATCAGAACGTTTCCTAATCAGAAGAAACGGGTGGATTAATCTGTCCGCGATGCTCTGAGATCCTGTTACTCTGCGTATAACATGGGGCTCACCAGTGGAAACAGGAACAGGTAAAAGACTGCATCCTACAATGTGCTCTGGGAGTCTGTTGCAGGGATTAATAACTATGATAGACACCAAAACACCATCTTCCAGATCAGTGAATGCAGAAGCTTCTTTGGCAGACGAGCGAAACATCTTTTATGCATGCTTCAAGGCTGCAGCTCACAGCACAAACAGCGTTAGCAGTGCTAGCAGCGCTACGGGCAGCACACTTCTGGAGTATACCAGAGAGGTTAACTCATTCATCATCTTGGAGCATGATGCAAGAAAGGCATTCAAGCGACTACAAGGAAGGCAGCAGGACCAGATGGCATCACGGGTCAGGTCCTGAAGGCCTCTGCCGACCAGCTTGCTCCAGTGGTCACTGAAATATTCAACCTCTCCCTGGAACAGTCTATAATCCCAACGTGCTTCAAAAAGTCCATCATCGTTCTGGTCCCCAAGAAACCCCAGCCTGCCTCAACAACTTCCTCCCAGTGGCTCTTACCTCAGTAGTGATAAGGTTCTTTAAAGGATTAATTAGAGACTTCATCACTTCCTCCCTACCTGCCACCCTGGACCTGCTACAGTTTGCGTATCATCCCAACCGATCTACTGAGGACACCATCGCACACCTCCATCATGCAGCCCTGAGCCATCTGGTCAGCAGAAAGGGGAATTATGTTAAAATGCTGTTTGTTAACTACAGTTCAACATTTAACACCATAGTTCACCCCATACTCACTACTAAGTTGATCCTGGGTCTCATCCTGGGTCTCAGCCCATCCCTGTGTCGCTGGACCTAAAACCTCCTAACAGACAGACCACAGGCGGTACAGTTGGGCAATCATGTCTCACCCTCACTTACCCTCAGTACTGGAGCAACCAGGGCTGTGTTCTGAGCCCCCCCACTGTACTCTCTGTATACCTACAACTGTATGGCCACTTCCAGCTCCACCAACATCATTAAGTTTGTGGACAACACTGTGGTGGTGGGCCTGATCTCTAACAACAAAGAGATGGCCTACCTAGAGGAGGTTAGGAACCAGGAATTATGGTGCCAGGTCAACAATCTCCTCCTAAACATCTGCCAGACTAAGGAGCTGATAGTGGACTTCAGCACAATGCAAAAGAGGAATTACCAGCGCCTGACTACCAATGGGACCCCAGTGGAGAGAGTAGACAGTTTTGAGTACCTAGGTGTTTACATCACGCAGGATCTGACATGGTCCTGTCACATTATTACCCTGGTAAAGAAGGCCTGGTAGCATGTTTATCATCTTATTCACCTGAAGGACTTTAAACTGTCCTCAAGGGTGCTAAAGACTTTCTACACCTGCACCATTGACAGCATCGTGATCAGAAGTATCACAGCCTGTTTGGAACAGCACCAAACAGAACAGGCAATCATCAGATCAGCAGAGATCTGATGATCGGCAGAGCGTACCATTTGTATTCAGTTCACTTCGATTCGGTTTTATTTGTATAGCACTTTTTACAGTGATTTTTTTACAAGATGAGAACTCCAGCCAGCATCAGCACACCAGGACAGACCACAGGACTCACAAAGCAGAAGAATCAGGAGGATCAGGATCACTGGCATGACTAACTATGGCAGCATAACTAAAAACAGAGAAGCCAGAAGGAAGGCAGACATGAGCACCCTGAAACGTTGGGCAGTCAGCCATTCCACTGTCAATGGACCTGGGTGAGCATGTAGAGTGAGCGACAGCATCCCAACTTTACAGTTTACCAGAACTCTCTATGCCTGAGAAAGTATCGACCTTCCTGACCTGGACACTATATACAGAAAGCGGTGCTGGACCAAGGCCAGGAAGATAACGAAGGACCTCAGCCATCCCAACACTGTACTCTTCTCTTTGCTGTGGTCATGGAAACGTTTCCGTTCCCTGAAAGCAAACACTGAGGGAATAAGGAGGAGCTTCTTCCTGCAGACCATTCAGGCCCTCAACCAGAACACCTAGTACCTGGACTTTGTAGACCTACACTGCCATGATCATTACATTCTTCCTCACCAACAGTTTACATACTCTATTATTTATCATCACTACATTTATATTTTGACTATTGGTGTTTTGTTTTGTTTTAAAAATAGTTATCGATGGTTTTTATTTTGTGATACCGATAGTTTTTATTCTGTGATACCGATAGTTTTTATTCTGCTTCAAATATAGGACAGTTGTAATAAGCATTTCACTACATGTTGTACTGTGTATGATTTTGTATGTGACGAATAAAATTTTAATTTAAATTTGAAAATTTGGAATGGTTGAAAACAAGCATTCTGGATTAGTTGTAGAGGTTGAATTGCGCTCAAAGGTAGGAGGAAGTTGAAGTAGTCTAGTCATGAGATGATAACGGACTGAACAAGAATCTAAATTGCCTTAGTGGAAAGAAGTGGATGGTTACTCCAAGGCTTTATGCAGTGATTGAAGGAGATTCACGGAGTTGTCCAAGGAGATTGCAATATCTTGATGTGGGGATTAGTTAGCTGGGATGAACAGCAATTCAGTCTTGCTGAGATTAAGCTTCAGCTGTTGAGCTGTCATCCATGAGGAGATGCTTGCCAGACATGCAGCGATCCATGCAGAAACATCAGTGTCTGAGGAAGAAAACGAGAGAACAAGTGTGAGTGACCCTATGTGAGGATATGACATCACCAAGGGACCTAGTATAAAGATAGAACAGAAGTGGACCAAGAACTGAGCCTTAGGGAATGCAAGTGGAAAGATGGTGTGTAGAGGATGTGGATCCCCTTTATGTAACCTGACATAAGCAACCTTTCAGGCTAGAAGCAAACCATTGCCATGCTGAACCACAAATTCCTATACTCCTGAGGATGGACATGAGTCTTGTGGTTGACCATGTCAAATGCTTCTGAAAGGTCGAGGAGGATTAGGACTGATGGCATCTTGGCTGACCTTGCATGTAGTTTTTCTGTGACAGCCAAGAGTGCAGTCTCTGTGGAACATGCCACTTTGAAGTCAGATTGATTAAGGTCCAGGAGGTTATTCTGCAAAAAATAGAAATGTCTTTGGTTATAAATAATGCATTCAAGAATTTTAGAAAGGAAAGAAAGAGGTGATACAGTTCTTTACTCCCTGATGTCTGATGGATCCAGAGAGGGTTTCTTTAAGATGGGTAGAACCCTGCCTCTTTTGAATGCTGTTGGTACATTTACTGAATTTGGCAGACACCCTTATCCGGAGTGACTCACATTAAAAAAAAATGTAAACAATTGAGCAACTGGTTAAGGGCCTTGCTCATGGACCCAACAGTGGCAGGTTGCTGGGACTGGGGCAGTAATCCATAGCCCTAACCACTGAGCCACCACTGCCCTACATGACCAGATTTTATAGAGTTATTTATGATAGTGGAGGTAAAGGGGAGAAGGTCTTGAGAGATAGTCTGGAGTATTGTGGAAGGGATTGGATCTAGTGTGTGGGTGGAAGGATTGCATGATGAGATGACTTGCTGGATGTCTTCAGTTATAAGATTGGAAAACTGCACAAGGAAAGGGAAAGTGAAATCTATGATGTGTAGTTTAGGAGATGGGGTGAGAGTGAATGTCTGACAGATTTGTATAATCTTCCCATTAAAGAAGTTGGCAAAGCCTTCAGTGGTCAGGGAGGATGGGGAGGTGGAGCAGAGAGTCACATCAGATGTGGATAGTAGAGCATTGTAGGAAACCAGATCTGATTCAAGTTGAGCTTTCTTCCACTTTCTCTCAGCTGCTCTAAGTTGTCTATGATTGCTTTGCAGCACCTCCAAGAGCCAAGGACCAGGGCAAGAAGTCTTCTTGGATTTTGTAGATAACAAGCAGAGATGATCCACAGATGCAGAGCGGGAAGAGAGGAAGTGTCAGTAGCAGATTCTAATGGTAGGGAAGAAAAGAAAACTGGGTTATGAAGATAAGCTAAAGGGCAGAAAGCAACAGATGAAGGAGATACAGTGTGAAGGTTTTGCCGAGTGGGGGAAGAAGACTGAAAGCTAGTGTTTGATAGAATGGGTAAGGTGATAGTAAAGCAAATCAAGTAGTGGTCAGAGATGTGAAGTGGGGTGGCAGTAATACCTGTTCTGGGGAGGGATGACTGAAAACGAGATCCAGGAGATTCCTTCCTTTGTGTGTGGGAGAGCAGTTGCTGAAAGTTAAATAAAAGGATTAAAGAAGAGGGAGAAGGCAAGAGGACTGGAATTTGTCAGAAAGCGAGATTGAAGTCTTCCAGAAGAGTGACAGGGGTGTTGTCAGTGGGGAAAGTGATTGGAGAGGAGACTTTTATTGCATGAAGCTCAAACGAGGAGATGCCTAGATGAGACAGAGAGAGAGAGGTGTGAAGCACCAACTCTGAGATAGGAGCAGACCTGTACCACCACCTCACCCAGTTACTCATGGAGAATGAAAAAAAGAACAAGCAGAGGAAGATGCTGCTGGTGTAGCGGACTGGTGTACAGTATGATTAAACATAATTGGAATTTTTATTCTAGAGTGTGCAATGAAATGTGTAGTATTACTAACAACTTACTATTTATTAGTTAACAACTAAAATAATAATTTAAAAAAGTAGTTTGAACAGTTCCCCATCATAAAACTTTTAAGTGACTCTTAGGGAGGTTTCTCACTTCATAAACCATTTGCTAGAATAATTTCACAGCATGTTGCCACCAAACAGCTCTGAAGTAAAAACCAGGCAAGGTGCTATAAGCTACAGCAAATAGCAGCATATACCTCCATGGTTGAGTTTCTGTGAGTACATTCTGAAGATAATTTTATTTTGAAGGAGTCAGTTTTCCCAGCAGTCAGCCATAGAGCCAGTACCAAAAGAAAACTGCCAGGGTGTCAGTTTGAGAGATATGGCCATGTACTGTTACAGTAAAGCAATAGTTAGGCTGTAAATGGCATCACGGTTGCAAAATTGGGAAGATGTGGTGCATTTTTCATTATTTTAATGGTTACCCTACAGCCAAATACCATTGGGCTGTCAATGGAACCTTTCGGTTATTTATGTATGTATCTAGCATTTTATGTCCTTAAAAGTGATCCATACAATAAAAGTATATGGCCTCATTTTATACCGACTGTTCTTCTGCAGGCATATGGGAAAAGCTATTTCTTTGTTTTAGAGAAATAACTGAAGAGGCAACTAGGCATTTCAACTAGTGTTATTGACGCAGCAGGCGATTGTATGGTTTTACGATCCTTTTTGTAAAAATCAATGACCTGAGTGAAACTCTGCCTTGGGTCTCAGTGTGGACACAGACTAATCAAGATTAATCACTTTACTGGTGAAATATTTAGGTGGTTGTGAGTCATGATGATTAACTCATTAATAAATGCAAATCACATGTAGGAAAATGTGCATTGCTCCCTTAAAATATTTCCCAAGATGCATACACAAAGATATACAGTACATATATGTATGACAGTTAAAGGCCTCAGTGTGTTTGATAGAAGTGCACTGTGGAAAAATATAAAAAACAATATATGGTGGCTCTTTCCTACATTTTATTGTCTTTATATTAAAGTTCTCTCATCATATTATATTCTTACATGAATGGTATGAGTTGCCATTATGAGTTTTTAGTTTGACCGTTTACTCGGATATTATGTAGAATTGTGCATATCTAGAACAAATACACTTAGATTTAGATTGTCTGTCTTGGATATACAGGATTGGTACATCTTTATAGGCTCTTTCCTCTCGTCAGTTCAAGTTAATGTAATTGCTAGTGGGGAGCACAGTAGCACAGCAGGTAGCTGGGTCATTTCCCAGAAAGTCACCATTTTGACTTTGCCCAATCAGAGCACTGTGATAACCTAGGATTGTTTTGAAAATAGTTTGTATGTAAGGAGGGTGTTAATGAAGTATGATCTCATTGCCCAGCAGTGCACTTTGTAGCTATTTTTACTATTTTGCGTTAATCTTTTGGCACGGTACCATGTATATGATGTCATTCCTGTTACAGGACAAATCGCCTTTGAAGATAATTATATGCTAATTGTTGAGGAGGTACATTTTCTTATAATAGGATGTAATTGACAGTAATGACAATTACAGTTAGAATGTAGAACTTGAACAAAAACTAGTGATACCCCTCACAGTTCTTGAGATGGTAGTGCAGCCTGTTTAACAATGGGCTTATAAGAGGTGTGAGGTTGATTTTCTGCCTGGGGCAAACGATCATTCCTGTTACTGATGGTAGTCCTGGCAGGTATACCTTTGAGCGCAATTCAACCTCTGCAACTGATCCAGAATGCAGCTGCACTGCTTGTTTTCAACCTTCCAAAATTTTCCCACACCACTCCACTGCTACGTCTCTCCATTGGCTGCTCGCATTAGCCTTAAAACATTAATGATTACCTACAAAGCCAAATATGGACCTGCACCCTCCTATCTCAAAGCACTTCTCACACCCTGCACTGCACTCCATTCTTTTAGATCCTCTCAGAGCACTGCAAGACTGGTTCCTCAATCTAAACTCTTCTCTGTTCTAGCTCCAAGGAGGTGGAATGAACTTCCGCTGGATGTCCAAACAGCTGAGTCACTGGGTATTTTCAAATGAAAATGGCTGAAAGCCTACTTTTTTGAGTTTTTGACTGATGGTATACTTAGTCTGTGTCCTGACAAAACAGTATTAAAATATATTTACTGATAGTGGACTTTAAAACACTTTTGTAAGTCGCTCTGGATAAGAGTGTCTGCTAAATGCTGTAAATGTAAATGTAATGTTAATAATGGTCATTTCTGTTACCAGTTACAAGTCGGGATATGGTAACAGGATTGACACTAACAGGAATGACAAAAATCTACATTAGCACACATTACACACAAATAAAATGGTGAAGGGTTGACATTATGACTTCATTTTATACTTCATTGATGTACCTAATAAACTAAATTGACTTTACTCATTACAACACAATGTATCATCCAAAATTCCAGTAACAGTATTGAAGAGAATAGACATCACGTCACTGACATGATTTCAGCTGGTTTCTTCGCAATTTTAAGAAAGTATACAGCACAACTTCATTTTCTTCTTCCCTCCAAATGTGACTATAGCCCCCTATTGGTCAACTGGTAAACCAAAGAAAGTTACTGTGGGAAGAAAAGTCATTCCTGGTAACAGTAATGACATGCAAACCGGGGAAATGGCGAAATAGGATGGGTTTCCCTTTTAAGCCTGGTTGCTCTCAAGGTTTCTTCCTCATGTCAACTGAGGAAATTTTCCTTTACATTGTCACCACGGGTTTGCTCATTAGAGATGTGTAGGGGTTGTGTAGGGTGTTGTAAAAAAGTGTTTAAATTCCTACTTAAATTACTTTTACTATATAAAGCTGTTTTGTGACAATGTCAATTGTAAAAAGCACTATACAAATAAAACTGAATTTAACTGAATTCCATTGTTCATGCAACAGTTGACAATAAAGATCTCTTTATCTTCATCTTTATCTAATTACTATTTAGAGTGATCGAATTAGATTTGTAAATACTGTGTGTTGATATCCAAAGACTTTCTGTCCCCACTAAACCAAACCTTTCTTTTTCTTTTTTTTTACAAAGTCTAAAAACTACCAAGAAAAAAAAACAAGAAAAACAGTTTAAACAGTATATAGCCTAAATGTCGATCTAAAATTTTATGCAACACCCGGGATGTGGGTAAGAGAGGTATTGATGAAACATGCATGATGAAGCAACCAAGTGTGCCTTATGAAGCCCATGCAAGAATGAACAACACCATTTCCCTCAAGCTAAAACAAAAAAATAAAGTGGTTATTGGTGTGTGAAAAAACAGGAGAGATTTCCTTTGTCTTTCACACATTTATCTACACATTTATCTTCTTAAGCTGCTGAATATGCAGAAGGGGAAAAAACAAGCAAAAAGAAGGTTTGTAATATATTTGTCATTTAAAAGTGGAAAACAGTGAGTTGCATCTATCTGAATGTCTTTTCTCTGTGCATTGAGTTGTTCTTTCTGTTTCTGTCCTTGTCTGTCCTGATTTGGTTTCATTTGCAAAGCTTAGCTGACTTTGCTTTGTCTCAGTTACAGTACTTATGTGTATGGAGGGGTTTTAGATTTTATAGTTAGTGTAGCATCTATCCATCCATCCATGTATTATCTAGAGCACCAGGAGGAAACCCACACAAGTACATGGAACCATACAAGAACATGCAAACTCCACACAGAAATGCCCCTGTATCCTGTGAGGGTTGAATCCAGAATCTTTTTGCTGTGAGATGACACTGCACCACCGTGCAGTGCACCGTACATTTACATTAATATTTACATTTATATGTAGTTTTTGACATTTTGCAGACTTATAGAAGTGTTTGAAGTTACTATCAGTCAATACATTTTACAAATACACAGTTTTGTAAGTTATATATATATATATATATATATGTGTGTGTGTGTGTGTACACACACAATTACTTGGATTAACACTGTGCTTTTATTTATTTATTTTGTCTGTTTGTTTCGTTTATTTATTTATTTACTTAAATATTAAATTAACTATTTAAAAGTATAGTGCTAATTCAAGTACTTCCAAAACCAGTGTTTTTTTAAATAAATTAAACAGCTGTTACTCCCAAAATTGTTGTATGTAGATTATAAAAGTAAATTACTGAATGAATCGCACTGCCTTGTGATTTGTTATGTGTTTGAGACACTCCTTAGGTTTCGCTCTGCTGTATGTCCATGCAAATCCTGTGTATTTGATGTACATTAAAGTTGTTCACTTTTTAAATACAGGACCTTCTTATGTATTTGTGTATAAATACATTCATAGACTATCTGATAAACCAAAACAAATAGCAGTGTTATTTACTCAGTGGTTAGTATATAGAGTCTGTGGAGTGTCATGGGTCTATTCAGTTGGTGATTTTTGCCATTAATATTTAGAGGCAGGCATATCAGAAGAGTAATATATACCCTGCCTGCTATTATTATATCCATAACAACTACCGCCTCTATGTTTATATGGCTTTATTGTGAATATCAAGTTCATATTAAACCATATTATGCACCACAGTTCCTTCTTGGGACCAGAGAATTAATCTTTTTTTTAAAATAGATATTTGTTATAGAAGTCTCGGGGGTCAGACACAATGCATGCACATACACAAACAGGAGCGTGTCTGTGTGATCTTAGGACTAATCACAAAGCATCATGCATGTGGATGTGTGTTAGCATCTCAGCCTCATCTTTGCTTTCCATCTGCTGCTTGTTTATGTTAAGACACAATCAGCAGCTGTTGGTCCTGCTGCTCCTTTAATGAACCAGTGTTGCAAAGGAACATCATAGCACTTTCCTATTTTAGTGCACTACATTTTATTAAGTTGTGAAGCAGAAGAAAGAAACACACTGTTTTGGGCCTGCATGTATTAAATTCAATGTTGTTAAGTTTGGAAAAAGCTAAAATAGTAGTAATAATAAAATAACAAATAAAAAGTCTTAGGTGCATGTACAAAAATAAAGTAAGGAATTTTCTGTCTGTCAGGAAAGGTGCTATAAAGAGCAAAAGTTTAAAAATAAATAAATAAAAGAATCAATATTTAGCAAGCCCTCCCTTTTCATGAATTCTCATGTACATGTCAGTATTTTAAGCGATGTAGTCATCCCTGATAAAAATGCTCTTACAAGCAGCACACTTCATGTTACAGGTGACACTGTTGCCTCAGGGTGTGTTCCTGAGCTCCAGGTGTCAATGAATTTCAAATGTTCTTTCAAACATCTACATAGGAGAGTTTTTGGGTAAATAGTTTGCTTTACATCTTCCGAGAACATGTTTGTAGGTGGATTGAGAGAGAGTGAGAGAGTGAGAGAGAGAGAGAGAGGGAGAGAGAGAGAGAGAGAGAGAGAGAGAGAGAGAGAGAGAGAGAGAGAGAGAGAGACAGCGCAGATGGACTAGCATCAGAAACCGCTTCCAGAGTCTTTCTTGCGATCAGTCAGGAAAATTTAGC
>JBCNYG010000004.1:22520874-22531711 GCA_039654305.1 Porochilus rendahli | reverse complement strand
TTGTTATTATTCATTCATTAAATTTCGGAACCACTTAATCCTAATTAGGTCCGCAGGGAGGCTGGTGCCCATCTCAGCCGACTCTGGGCGAGGGCAGAGTACACCCTGAACAGCTTGCCAAGCCATTGCAGATTATTATTATTAGTATTGTTATTATTATTATTATTATTACAGTAGAATCTTGTTAATATTAGTTTCTTTTAAATGCGTTTCTGCTTAATATGCACCCACCCCTTGGACCCCATATTTGCATGATGATGACCAAAAAGTGTTTACAAGTTAACAAGAACAAATAAAAAAAAAAAACACACAGAGCTACGACCATGGTTTTTGTCCTAGCCACATAAAGAGCAAAGTGTGTAACTATGTGCAAACAGTGCGAAGACAATGCAGTGCCAAAACAGTACAAAAAGAAAAAGACAATACAAGAATAAAACACATAGTGCAGAAAGAAAGGAAACCAATGAGATGGAATAAAAAAATGAAATGATGTACAGAGTAGCTGTGAGGTAGTGCAAATAGGATATAGGCATAGATATAAATATAAACATAGCAGCGTAATGAAAGAATAGCAAGGTAGAGGTAGTGCAGTAAATATTGAACGATGTAAGTTATGTGTGTGTGTGTGTGTTTGTGTGTGTGTGAGACACAGAGAGAGAGAGACAGAGAGTTTTGTACAGTTCTGTGTGTGTGTGTGTGTGTGTGTGTGTGTGTGTGTGTGTGTTTGTGTTTGTGTTTATGTGTGTGAGTGTGACCGTTACACAGTCTGCTTGTAAGGGCCCTACTGCTCCAGTACCTCTTTCCAGCTGGAAGAAGGGTGAAGAGTGTGTGTGTGAGGAGTGTGTGGGGTTATCCGCAATGCTGTTAGCTTTGCTGATGCAGCATGCAGTGTAAATGTCCATAATATAGATAAGAGTGACTTTTCAGCTGTCCTCACTGTCCGCTGAAGGGTCTTGCGATCCGAGACAATAGTTCCCAAACCTGGCAGTGATGCAGCTGCTCGGGATGCTCTTGATGGTCCCTCTGTTGAACATAGTCAGGATAGGGGAAGGGAGTTGGGCTTTCCTCAGCCTCCTCAGGAAGTAGATGCATTGCTGGGCTTTCTTGGTGATGGAGCTGATCTTGGGTGACCAGGTGAGGTTCTCTGCCAGATGAACACCAAGGAATGATCTCCACAGAGGATCCGTCGATGAACAGCAGGGAATGGTCACTCTGTGCTCTCCTGAAGTCAACAACCATCTCTTTAGTCTTGTCGATGTTCAGAGACAGGTTGTTGGCTGTACACCAGGCTGTTTGCCGCTGCACCTCCTTTCTGTAAGCTGACTCGTCGGTCTTGCTGATGAGACCCACCAATATTCCAATATACGCCAATATATTATGTATATAATAATATAATACACCAATATAAATTGACTATGTGATGGCACTCTGCTTTGATCCATGGAAGCATTCAGACCCACACACAAACGTTTTCACACATATAGCTATAATATAAAAATACACATTCGCTAAAATATATAAACTATTAGCAAAAATGCTAAAATGTGATTGCACTTAATATGCGTTGAGGTGCATTGGACCCCAAGATGCATGCATTAACAAGACTGTACTGTATTATTATTATTATTATTATTATTATTATTATTATTATTATTATCATAAGGCAATAGTCACATCCTAGTTGCCTCCATTGTGCTTTCAATGGTGCGGATCACCAAATTTCCTAACCTTGGATTTCTGTCTGCCTTGTCGCTTCATTCACCTATATCCTCCTAAGACTCAAACACTAATGTTGTGTGTCTTCTCATTTCTATTCACTGCTTCTTTTTCTTACCAGCTGATAATTATTAAGTTTGATCAACATCTTCAAACAGGAAGTTCGCCAAAAGAGTAACACCCAATGGCCCTCACATGATAACCCGACAAGGATATACACACAAAGAAAATATGATGTACTTGATTATGTATGAGGACACTGGGGTCTCAAGAGGTTATCAACTGTTCTTGTTTGACTAATAACTTGTTTAATCACTTTCTGTTCTCTCTCTTAGTTCCCTAATTAAGCCAGCCTGATCTGCAGATCCCTGTCAGTCCCCCATCATGTTAACCTGTTTGTCTGTTTACTTACTCTTTGAATTTTTGCCATGACCCTTCCAGGCTTGCGCTGTTGGACTGGAGTTTCTTGGCCAAATCAGCTTCTGTATTCTTGCCAGCTCAACAGACATTATTTACAAGTCTGCCTGTCTTGGTTTGAGTTCATATTACTTGTTCTAGTGTGAGCCTGAGCAGAGGTTTGTACATCTTTTGTTTTTAGTTTTTCCTAGTGTTTGTGTGTTTATAATAAATTCTCTTCTCACTGACTGCTGCATATGCGTCATTTCCTACACCTGTATCACAATCACAATACTGTGATGCAAATGAAAAGATAAACAGAAACAAATACAGATACAGATATTAATAGGTGATGCACAATTTTCTTTGAAAGCTTGCATTGAGATGTTCGCAGAGCAGTTGGTTAAGACACTAAGTCATGGATGCAGCATGTTTATACTGCACTATAATGCAAGTGCATTCATCCTTAGTAGCTGCCTGGTCAAGATTACAGTTTAATTTAAGCTACATATACTATTTGAATCAACTAACTGAATCGTTTAAGTTAGACGATACCACAAGCAGGTACAAAATAAACGTCTAAAATGTACAGCTATCTAATGTGTACTGAAATAATGTATGCAGGGTTCCTAATTCAACAGGAAAGAAAATAACATATGTGTTTGTGCGGATTCAATGTGTTGACAAGCACGAAGCCACAGAGATCTTTACTATTTGTCTGAGTTTGGGATGCAGAGAACTACACATTTTTCTTTCTCTCGGTCCCCATTTGGACTTTATCTGTTACTAGTAACAAATATCTGCAGGCTTCAAGCTTTTATCTGTCTCTGTGCTCACATTTATATGATCCTGCCCTCTATCTGGACATCTGAGTCACCACATCTCCATTTGAAAATGCAGACGCGCCACATTCTCTACTGTGAATGAGCACTATCTAACACCTGAGCTTGGTCTACAAAAGGACATTTCATCAAGTATAAGACAGGCAAAAACAAGAAAGAGGGAGATGACTCCACACCTGTTAGCATATTGTTCTGGTGGGTAGAATTACATTCTCACCAGAAAATGTGTTAGCTGGGACTTTCTTTTAAAAAAAAATTAATAAATAAATAAATAGTGTGCTTGCGTAGGCACCGTGTTCTGTAGCTCTGTCTGGGTGTTTCTTCTAGCTTAGACAAGTGCAGACATGGTCCTCCAGCTCCCTGTGTCAGCCACCACCCCCACACTCACACACAAGCTGGTGGTAATTATGGAGAAGGGGAGTGCGTCGACACTTTTGTGCTATGTGGAGTGCAGGACGCTGTGGTGGAACGGTGTAGACTCATGAATAATTGATGACGGGCATCTCATTATCTACTTGCCTGGAAAGAGAGAGCCAGCCAATCAGCAAACCACCAGGATAGCATCTACCACATTTCTAGGACAATTACACCCCCCATGCTGACATGCCAATGCACATTTTCACATGTATTATATTTTTTGTGAGGAACTTTAACCAGATCACAACAATCATTCCAGCAAGTACAAGACTGTGACAAGCATGATCACAGCATCACTAACTATCAACAAACACACAGTCCATTACAGAGACACCCTTTATCAAGCAGCTATGCACTATCGCCTTATCAAAAGCAAAGAGGAGATTAAACCAACTGCAAGAATTTAATTATGTGTCCAGGATCGTCTGATTCCTGGAAACTAATAATGGATAAAGGTAAAGTGTGCTTCTCTAGACTAAGAGACTGCCAGCACATTGATTTTACTTATATTACACACATATTACACCCAGTTGTACAGACAGAGTCTATCTGAATAATTTGCAGAGAAACTAATTCCCAACTTCAGTTTATATACAAGACCCACACTTTCTTCAGTGGACAGATACTGTAGATGTGTAGCTAACATCCGCTGCAATCATAAAAACAATGGCCATCCCTGTACTCTGTCCTCTAATAATTTTATTCATTCATTCATTCATACATTTTCCAAGCCGCTTTTATCTAAGCCGACTCTGGGAAAAGGAGGAGTACACCCTGAACAGCTCGGCAGGCCATTGCAGGGCAAACACACATACAGCCACTCACAGTCACCTAGGGGCAATATGGAACCACCACAAGTGTTTATGTTTTAAGACTGGGGGAGGAAACTCCACACTGAAACTCCCTGAGCCCAGTAATCAAACCCAACACCTTCTTGCTGTGAGGCAAACATGTTAACCACTGCGCCACCGTGCCGCCCCAAATAATTTTATGATATACTCATACTAAACAATCCTTTAACATGTTATATACTATATTAGTTTATAGTATTAAGTTATTTATATATTCACTTTTTGAGTCTAGTTCCTCTCAAATTGTGTTCCCCATGACTTCTCAGGGAGTCTTCCTTGCCACATTCACTTCGGAATTGTTTCATATTATTCATATTTACGACATAATATACATTTGCAACATCCAACTAGGGTCACAAGGAGCCTAGACCATATCGCAACCTAAGGGCCTTGCTCAAGGGCCCAACAGTGGTGATAATGGGGACCGAACCGCTGAACTTCAGATCAGTAACCCATCGCCTTAACCACTAAGCCACCACTGTCCACAGTTGTCTGAGTCGTTATTAGTAGGGCCGTCTGCCAAATGCCGTGATTGTCCATATTGCATAAATTATGTTTCAAAAGACATTACTGGATGAACAGCGACATCATAAGTTCTGTATGGCTGGGTTTATCGTATTGTATTACCACTTCTACATGCCTTAATTTATTTGGCAATATCTACTGTTAGGTGATTAACAAACATCTGCCAAACAACTGCTTATTTTAATTTTTTTTCTTTAATTATTATTATTATTGTTGTTTTAAGTGACTAAATATTTATGAATTGGATATTATAGAATTTGTGAATTCCAAATAACTTTACTAGTGAATTATTATAATACAGCCTGTAATTGGCATATATAATTATGCTCGTCTGATTTTGTGATTTACAAAGTGATCAAATATTAAATGCATGTGTAAGTGAAAGTGGGCAAATAAAATATTTTTTCCAACGGCAAGTAATGGTAATAACTGCAAACCCACAGAGAAGTCTAGACATAGAAAACCTACCACAAAAATTATCAAAAAAGACTTTGTGAGTTGTAATTTTCCCAAAGGAGAGGATTTTTTTTTTTTTTGATGACTGTATTAAACAAAAAAGTAAACTTTTTATTTGAATAGGGCTATTGATGGAACCTAACAAAGAAGAAGGTTCATAACAGACAACATGTACTGTACGTCAACTGTCTTTGGTTACAGCTCAAGCTCGTTTTACATAGATGGGCAACAATGGACCAAACCACTTTACAGCTGTCTCCATGGCAACATTTATCATCAGAAAAAAAGCCTAAAAAAGGTTGTCTCCTCCAACAGCTTGGTACTGCTCTGATAACTAATATCAGCTACGGCAACGGTGATAATTAAACCAGAAATTCCAATATACAATATCCTCACATTGTTATTGTTCAGAAACCAGAATTGCTAGGTAACTGGGAATGATAGCTGCTTAATCACTAAAATTGACATCTGAGTTTTAACTAGCTAATTTTAGAGGGAATGGTGTAAAAAGTATAGTATTGTATGGGGGAAATTAAAAGCTCAAAACATCTCAAATTGCTCTCAGCACCTACCACTATTCAAATCAAACAACAAACACGGTTTTGATTAAAATCCAGTGTTATATATAAAAAAGGCTACAGTAAATAAGAAAGCAAACTTGCCTGTTCTATAAAATGTCGGATTTTGTACTGCATTTTCCTTTTAGAGAAAACATGATCCACCTTCCAATTTAAAACACATCCTCTTACAAAGACTTCATACTCTGTGGCAGCTGTAAATTTATATTTCACAACCTGATTCAAGTCCAGTGTGAAAACACATACAGTGACTGTCGCAGCACTGTGTATCTAAGGCCTTAAAAAAATTATGATTACAATATTTTCACTTCCACTTAAAAGTAAAAATGCCAATTTTTTTAAATTAGCATATGATTACAGGATAGTATAAAATAGCTCCTACCTTACACCTTCAGCTTTCCGAAATTGCCTGAGTTCAACAGACCAATGGTTAGCACTTTGATCTTTATTTTAAGTCTCATGGCCGACCGTGCCTTTGTGTGTAGATTTTTCATGTTATCCCATGCTTGTGTGGGCTTCCTCTGGATACTGGCTTCTCCTTCAGTACATAAACATACACATTAACTCAACTGTCAAAATTGCTCATAGGTATGAAGGTGACTGTGAATGATTATATGGGTCTGTGTAAGTGTCGGGAGAAATGTTATGATTTGTGTTAATTTAGCAATTATTTTTATCCTTAGCATTAAGGTAGCTAATTTAGCAATACGCTGCTTAAAAGTTGATTATCGATTAATAGCTGGCACTGAAATAATTGCACTAATGAAATAACCACACTGAAACTGAAAAGAGGAAAGAGAAATTTACTGAAGAACATGAGGTATTACAGATCAGTCAGACTGTCCAGGAGGATTATTAGAATCAGCAGGTCAGTGGTAGAAGAGGGAAGCTCAGGTTCCACAGGAGAAGTGAGTGAGTAATCAGTGGGAGAGTCTGGCCAATAGTTATTGGGAGAATCCTGAGGAAAATATTCAGGAGAATGAAAGAAAGCATGGGAAGAACTTGGAGAAGAGCATGTAAGGGGAAAAAAGAAGAGCTAGAAGCTGAAGAAGTGGTAGAAGAAGAATCATTAGAAGAAAGATCTTCAGTCTGGGTCTCCTGAGAAGTGGTCTGGACTCAGACCATATCAGAATGAGTGTGACAGTGTGAACAGGAAAGGTGGTCTAGGGACAAATGAAAAAAAATGATGGGAAATGAGAGAAAAATAATAAAGGAGGGACTAAAATTGGTCAAACTATGAAAATAATGGGAAATTGACTCAGCATATGCAAATTAAAGAAGGAGGCACCATAGGGAGCTCAAAGTCTAAGTACAGGGGAATGCAGAGGATATTTCAGACCAGCTGCTTTCTTCAGAAAACCATGTTTCTGATTGCATGGCTGCTTAAAGAAAACTTTCTTTTCCTCATCTGCTTGAGTGAGATCTCATTTATTTTGACTAAAGTTTTTGATTGTTTTTTGTGCTCATTGGGTAAGAACAAGCAAAATTAATAGAAATAGATACAAGTAAACTTCCACCCAGCGATATGTCTGCTCAGAGGGGAGCTCTGAGTTCCGACATAAGCCACGGGATAGATTGGCAACCTGTTCAGGGTGTGCCCTGCCTCCAGCCCAGAGTCAGTTGAGATTGGCCACACCACAACCGTGATAAATAATCGGTATAGATAATTGATGGATGTATGAATGGATAACTATTTATAGTTATATTGTATATACAATATTCTGCTTTATTATCATTAATCCCAAATATTCTGTAGTAAAATAAACAGAATGTCCTTATCTTATTAAATTAATGTTTCATTTAAAATGTCCTTTTGGTAAGAAGTAAATTAAAAGGAAATGTTTCTGATAACAGTACAATAAACTGAGAAGCGAAGTAGAGATACGCTTTTGATAAACATCACCAGTTTAGAAATCTGAGGAGGAAGCTCTTCTCTTAGAACAGGCGAGGTATTCAAAGAGTGTGAATATCTTTTCTAGCAGTTAGCCCCATTCATTTGAGTGAGTTAATCAAGGTTATCTGTTGAAATGTAAGCTGCAGTCTCACAAGTCCATACTTGCTTTAACAGGCCTTTATCTACTTATAATTTAAATTGAAAAATAACACTATTGGTGTCAGTTTTAAATATGGTTTATATCTCTTGCTCTCACTACATTTTTTATTTGATTACAGCAGGCCTACCATGCTTTAACTGGGAGAGAAAAAACACCCTGTTGTAATTCTGTAGAAATTAATGATTAAAGTGGGCTGGTTCTCACTAACAAGCTCCTCTGAAAGTTATGGGGCAATTTTTTTGCTAAAAAGTAAATTAAAATTTTTGTTCAACCACTAAGACTAAATGGCAGACTAGTCCAAATAACTAATACTGTCAAAGACTGAACTAGTTAAGGAAACTGGCATCTGATATAAAGGATATTCAATAAATGCTTAATGCTGATATATTTCTACTCTTACCATCACTACTAATAAAAAATACAGATGGCAACAACCATAGTGATCATTCGATAATGGCTATAGCTTCGCTGTGGTTCCATACATACTGGAAAGAATAATTTCTTTTGATGACTCCACCATTTAAATATCCTTGATGAGTAGGTAGGTTTATATTTTAGTTTCTTTTATTTTAATCATAAGAGCTTAATGTCAACTGAATTAATAACTTACTATCAAGCACATATTAATGCAATGAGCCTAGTTCAATAGCTAGCTACTCTGTCAGGTTGCTGTACTTTTCCACAGATTTTGGATTTATTTTATTTGACAGGCATTTACAAAAGAAAAAGTTTGCATGAAAAAGACATGGACTATAGTATCTCCTGGAGGTGTAACTGTCACTGTGATATTCTGCAACATTTTAGAAGTCACCGGCCTGAAAGATAATGATGATTGTTAATACCAATGTCTACCTCCTGAAGGAAGCTGTGCTTCGGCAGGAACTAGTTGGAATAATCTGATTATTCTCGCAGAAGATGAGAATTCTGGGTAATACGCATTGTCGGGCGCTAGTTAATCCATAGACGACTACCATTACATTTATTTAGGCAGAGAAAACACATAGTCCTTCTCCCCATACTGTACTGCTTGCTGATATCCAGTGCAGTTTAAAAGATTCTTCTGGTAAATAGCGCTAAGGAGATTAGCTATTTTAATGCACATGCTGAGAATAAAACTAAGTAAGAGAATCAAACAATGAGTTTTTCCATAAGCTTCAATTCGAAGCCCTGGAGAATAGCGAGTTCTCCTCAGTAATATTGTTGTTCCTTTTGAGTGGCTATAACTATTTCTGTTTTCCTTTAAGCCTGAGCCACAAATAAACCCAATAAAAAACTAGAATTCATGTAATTGCACTCCAATCTTTCAGTGAATACTTACAGTCAGCTCCAGAATTACTGGCACAGTAAATAAGTCTGAAAACAGAACTATTGCATTTTTAGCCTTAACATATGGAGAGAATTTTTTTTTTCAAAGGAAGAAATAAAGCATAAAATTCTGCCTTTGGGATCTCATTAATTAAGATATATTCTTGTTTATGGAAAGAATGTACAACAGAAAAGTGGGCATGTGGTCATTCCCAAGTGTTATATATCCCTAACATAAATACCATAGGTACTTTCAAATTGTTTGCAATCAGCTGGATTATCAAGGGTTTGTTGCTCAAATAACTTTCCTTTATCTTTCCGCCTCTTCAAAATAGGCTAATAGGTTGGTTGCCTAGCATGTTCCTGTCATTGGAAGAGAAATTAAACGTTGGTAGGGTAAGCAATCAAAGTACAAATTACACAAAATCACAAATGATTGATCTATAGTTGTGAAGTAATTAGCCCCACATCATTATTCTTATTATGCCACCCATCAGGCGTTGTGACTATTATGCATAATCTAACTTTTATGCACTGCAGTGAATGGCCAAACAAATATGAATAAATGGTTAATGGAACACATATGTTTTCCTGTTTTCTTCAATGATAGTCCTCTCCTTTGCAAAGGCTTTCCATTATATTAAGGAAAGTGGTTGTTGGAATTTCGGTCTATTCAGACAAAAAGCATTAATGAGGTAGGGCATTGATGTCTGGTAAAAAGGGTTGGGTCGTGTAGATGCCTCTCTTGTGTCCTGGATTGTGGACTACCTGACTGGAAGACCACAGAATGTGCGTCTGCAGGAGTGCGTATCGGACACAGTGGTTCTACAAGGAACCGTCGTCTCGCCTTTTCTCTTCACCCTCTACACAAGGGTCTTCAGGTACAGTACGAAGACCTTTCATCTTCAGAATTTTTTGATGACTCTGCTGTGGTCGGATGTATCAGCGGAGGAGATGAGATGAAATACCGGGCTGCTGTGGATTCCTTTGTCATATGGTGTGAGCAGAATCATCTGCAGCTGAATGTGACAAAGACCCGGGAACAGATTGTGGGTTTTAGGAAATCCAAAACACTAGCAACCTCTGTTTCCATCCAGGTAATCAATGTGAAACTGGTGGAGGATTACAAATACCTTGGAGTTCATCCTGACAATAAACTGGACTGGTTTAAAAACACAACTGCACTTTACAAGAAGTGGCAGGGCCAGCTCAAGTTTTTGAGGCTACTTAGATCGTTCAACGTTCGCCAAACAATGCACAGGATGTTTATTTGCGTCTGCTGTGGCCACTGCTATCCTTTATGCTGTTGCATGATGGGGCATGATGTTGCAGGCTGAGGGTTACTTATGCCAACAGACTTAACAAACTGATCCGCAAGGCCAGTAAAGGTAGTGGGGATGGAGTTAGAACCTCTGATGGTAGTGTCATGGGACAAATGCTGTCCAAAATAAGAACAATACTGAGCAATACCTTCCACCTGCTTCACAATCTGCTGATAAGTCACAGGAGCAAATTCAGTAAGATATGTATATATATATAAAACAGAGGGACATCAAACTGGAACTGGAATCCTGGGAAAAGCTGTCACAGTAGAGAAGTGAATGGTGAACAGAGGTGAAGTAGAAAAATGTGTGTGTGTGTGTGTGTGTGTGTGTGTGTGTGTGTGTGTGTGTGTGTGTGTGTGTGTGTGTGTGTGT
>JBCNYG010000004.1:22443648-22467084 GCA_039654305.1 Porochilus rendahli | reverse complement strand
AGTGGTTCAGGTAGCGTGACGAATCGTTTTCACATATGTAGTGGCACCCAAGAGTCTGACCTTAACCCTGTTGAGAGTTTTCGGGATGTGCTGGAGAAGACTTTATACAGGGGTGAAAATTTTCCCTCATTAACGCAAGATGTAGGTGAAAAATTATGATTACGTCATGTAAGCAAGGATGAAGGCGGAACAACAACATATTTATGTGCAAGGGTTTTTTTTTTTGGCCGGGCAGTGTGATTTTTGACATCTTATTTAATATGGGGAATTGCCAGTCTTGGTGAAGGTTTGCACTCTATGAGTGCATAAGTGTCTGAGTTTGTTGAGATGAAAAGAAAATGGGCTGATATGCAAACACATGAAAAAAAAAACAGCTGTACCCATGTTAGCTAATCACATCAAACAAGGATTTTGCTATGTTTAACTGTTAGGTGACAGTTGGCCCAGAAGTCCTTTACGTCAATCTGCTCTTTTGGCTCTCACTCACTTCAGCCTTTTAGCACCAATGCACCCTCCACAAAACTCCCTGAGGACTAGACACTCATGAATACCAAATTTCTTGTATAAATGCACCTGTGAAATATTTCTGAATAAATGGAGCCTCATTGTTTTTATTCTAACCCTATCTTCTTTTACTCTTAATGTCATTCTGCACTACTTTACTGCCTGTACTCCCGTTCAGAGAAAATAAAAAAATTCTGCCAACGATGGCAACTCCTGGATTTTTGCTTGCGTTTTGATCATGGAAATAGCGTCATAAATATTAATTAAACTGGGGACTGGAATTCTCTTTAGTTTTATGCTCCCATATTTGCAGATCAGTTTTTTCCCTAAATCTCAGAAACCATTCAAACCTACGAGTTCGCGGTGGGTGTAATATGCAGGTTAAAAGGAATTTTATTCAATCAATTCATCAATTACATACCCTGACCCTGAGAACACATCACATCTATAATTTCAATTAAACTTATTATTTTATAAGTGACAGAAAAACCTTTCTCTGCTTTTTGTTCTCCCTTCATGTCTTTTTATTTTAAGCTTGTTCATGAGCAACCGTCAAGCATAAAAATATACATATATATTTTCTTATGCTTTCGTTTTCCTGGTAACCTTTTCAATTAAATCTTCCAGGAAAGGTATTAAAGTTATTGTTTATTCAGGCAACTGGCCAATCTATCTATTGCAATGCTTTTCCTTAATTTTCCTGCATGCTCTGGATGGACAGAATACATCTTCCTAAAACATGATTAAACTGAACAACCTGGAAAACCACAGGTTGACATTAATACATAGCCGGCAGAGCCATAATAACGTCCATTTGTGTAGAAAGCACTCTGTGATATTGGGAGTGATCGGGGTGGAGTGGAGTGGGGGGTTGGGGTTGATTTATGTGCTGTTGGAAGACATTGTGATGAGGCAATTGAACATTCTTCAGCACTTGGTTAACTCGATTGCAATCGCAGAACCATTAAAATAGGTGTAAAAATTCCTCCTAATCAATCCAGATGGTAATTACTTATTAACAAATGAGCTCTAAAACGTAATGTACAGTTGGCTGGCTGCAGTTGCTTTACTGATGAACTTGTCGAAGTCTACTCTCATCTTGTAAGGTCTTATTCTGCAGTTGCTCTTTTTTGGCTCTGAATTCTGCTCCAGCATCTCTTGGAACTGGACAGGAACTGAAATGAGGTCCTAATAAATATTGATGTTTTAATGCAGAACACTCGTTTAATTTCTTACGTGTCTTTCCCATTTGACATTCTTGTTCTTAATTTGTGTTGGACAATGACATTTAATGCCATCAAATAATTCATTGAATACTTCTCAAGATGGAACATTTAGCGAGATCCTCTGAGCTTGAGGTAAATAATTATTTTAGTAGGAAAGCTTCCAAACAGAGCAACATAATCATAGAATATGCCTTGGATGGCAGTCTTCTGCCTGTGTGTGTCCAACACAGAAGACAATAAGGTTGCAGCGTCCCTGAGTTGATGCTGATTTTCTGTATTATGACACTGACTTGCTTGACAGCAGGCAGCAATAAAATAACAATTCTACTAATTAATTCATTATTAATAATGGCTTGCAGTTGAATCAATATTTTTCAAGAAAAAGAAGAAATCAGAAGCTAGACAGAACATAAACTCATTAAATACTTAAACTCAAAAAAGAGGTGATATACACGAAAGCAGAAATCAGCTAGTAAAAAAAAATGGTGAAAAGCAAATTCAGGCTCGGACACCGATCTCCTCTTTTTGGCAGTGCCTAAATTTATATAAATATTATGTACTGCATGTAAATATGAAGGTTTTAAGGTTTATTTTTACATTTATCTGGTCATGACAGTAGCAGATTATATCAGCAAGCTTTATAACAGTGATTTGATTTATTCAGTATTAGATTTTAGATTAATTCTTTTAGATTTTAATGGCTTAAGCTTAAACAGAAGCAATAATTTAATAGTATTATATAGCATGAAGGTTGTATATTAATACCGTACTACTAGTCGCTGATGGTGTGCTAGTGGCTGAAGAGAGGCTATTATTCAGGATGAAGTCCCAATGCATTGTTCTCTGCTTTTTAAATGACAACAAAGGTTGTGGACACCTGACTATCATCTAGGCCTTCTTCAAAGAACCAGCAACTGAAGGACTACATTTGGAATGATGCTGTATTGACAGTTTCAGCAGTTTTACTACAGGAGCTGTTCTGTGGGATCAGAAAACCTCATCCTTGCTCATTTTTCTGCTTTCAACACATCCATTCAAGAACTGATTATTCACTTTCTGCCGAACACCTCTCACTCCTCCTGCTAATGTAATACTATAGTCAGTGTTATTTACATCATCTATCAGTGATAATGTTTTTTTTATGTTACAGTTTATTAGAATATTGATGTCAGATACTTTTAATAATGGCATGTGTGTCCATAAGTTACAATACATCCTCAGATACATACAACTAAATGACTCAAATACCTTTTTATTGTTAAATATAATGTTCAGACAGCCATGTAAATTCACTGTTTTTAGTGTTTATACAATTTTATTAATAAAAAGAAGAGACAGACAGAAATTGTCCTTTAGATATTCAGCGGCTGACACATAAGGATGGACGGAAGCATGGCTACAATTAAACAAATATGGAAAACTCCTTTCATACCACACATGCCTGTGCCAGCCTACTGCTACTGGTGACTCCGGAACTTTGGCATCTGGTGTAAAAACTTTCTCATTCCTGCAAATGACACAGTATTTTATTAGCAAAACACTTTAGAACACAAAGGCTCGAACCGGTATTGAAGTGTTATAGTTTGTTTGAGCTATTACACTGGGGGGAAAATTATAAATTCAACAGTAAGCAGCTTTCATTATGAAATCTCGACAGGATGTTGTGTGTGAGAAAGAGAGCGTTTCCTGCAGAATGACAGCCTCGGTAATCCTTGAGGGAGGAGCAAAGGAAAACAGCTCCTTTTACTTAGCATTCTAGTTCAAATAAGCCGATTCCCTCTCAAGCACTGCTGCCTGGATCCTTGACTGATCTTTTAGGCTACAATACAGCTACAGTCTCTGATGTGCACCACACTGCCATGGATTTACTCAAATACAGATCTGCCCATGCAGCAATAATACAGACAAGAATAATTGTCATTTCTAACACTTCACTAACAGAGCGGTGCAATAACCGAAACCTCTCTTCAGGTGAAAAAGGTGAGCGCGTCAGTATCACTTGATCAAGTGCCAGCATGTTAGAGAAATTTAAATAAAGCCACTTGGGATTGACGACGCTGCATCAGGATCTATATAAATTAGCCTCAGATTAGGACGAATTGATGTAAAAAAAAAGGAATGAAGGAGAGGACATGGAGTATCCTGGTAGTTACCATAGTAACTCCGCCTCCATTTACCTCTCATTAAATCCCTTGACGTGTTGAAGTGTACTGTACCAGCACCGGGCCTGCAATTTGACATTCCTCTAATGCATTTTTTTTTTTAGCTTTTTTCAAATCTCTGTAGGAGACGCTCCCTCAAGGCAAGATGCTCCTTTAAACGCCCATTTTGTTTTTCCTCCTTTTAAGTGCTCTGTTTAAGTGAATATCATAAATGTATCAGTTGATTTCAACTTTATTTTCAACTCCATTTGTTTCAAGGGCAGCGCAGCTCAAAGGATAGCAGCAAAAATTCAATTTCACAGTCAAGTGACTGAAGTTTTTACGGGACAATAGAGTAAACAGATACGTGAGCGCCGCTGTTTCATCAGACTCCATAAGATACAGAAGAATAAAGATAGCCGGAGAGTGTTAAATCTTTCCAAACACAGATAGAAAAGCTGTCATGGTGGCTGTCTAACGCTGATACAAATGTGTTTGCATACTCGGAGGGTTTACTTAAGATACATTACAATCCATCTCTCGAATCTAATTTTTGTCAAGCACTGAGGGCACTTACTGTTAGATGGGCAAGAAAAATGAGGGAATAAATGAGGTGATTGCAGACCATTGTTCATTACACACGAATCAACATTTCTATTTATATACATAAATCTAGGGTGAAGCACAAACACGTTCATATGAATTGTTCACTTGTACACCACACTTCGCTTGCGAGGCACACGTGTGAGGGTTTCACACTAATAGAGAAATCAAAGCCTCGTTTATTCCAGCAAGCTCCGCCCTCTCGTTCTGCCTCATTTTCTCTAACGTACAATCGGAAGCAGAGACATGACAGGGTCTGAAAGATTCTTCTCACTTCATTACTCCTGGTCTTTCAAAACCACAAAACAAGTCTGCAGGAAAATAATCCTTGTGAAGGCACTGGAAAGAAAAGCACAAGCAAAATCACACACAAGTGAAATGAACTGGAGAGTTTTTACACATCGACCCGTGAGTAAATCATTAACTAGTGGTAACCCTTATTTAAAAGCCTAAATAACACCAGACACAAAACAAGCATGCTATATACAGTGCATTATGGCTACGATTATATACATTCAGTGTGCAAATCTGCACGGTACTGTCATTTGTTCAGAGTTTGCTATTCTTCTGGTACTGTGAGACAAGGCTGAGCACTTGATCTGAAGCTGCAATAACTTTGTTGTGCAAATAGGCTCTGCTGTTGATGCCAGTCTCCTGCAGGAAGTACCGATAGTTGACCATGATGCCACACGAGTTGGCGATGCCTCTGGGGCTAGTGTCGGCTTGCCAATTGAGCCTCCAGAGGGTGGCGCCATTCTGGAGGTGGAAGTTGGCAACAGGATTGAGGGCATAACCGCGCCGTTTCTCTCCATACAGATACCAGGCACACAGACGCATCAGGGCTGGCTCCAGAGTGCGCACCAAACGTTCAGAACGGTGCCAGTCTCCAGAGGCGATGAGGGTACGCAGGGCATCAAGGGCAGCGACACCAGAGACTGCTCCAGTCACCTCCTCGACTTCCGCCCATTCGTGCTCAGAGAACAGCTCGGTGACACGGCCGTCCTTCCTGTACTGTGAAAGAAAACCCTGCAGCCATGAGGTGAAGCCAGGGATAGGAGAGAGGCTGGAGAACTGAGCCATATGAGGAAATTCACTCTGTATAAAGAGCAAAATTAAAACAAGTCGTATTATTTGATTAAATATTTTCATTTATTTATTATTTGATTAAATTCAACTTTATATTTTCATATCAGGTTAGATTGTGATGTTTGACTGTCTGTCTATCTATCTAACTATCTATCAGCCCATCCCATTTCACATCACTGGGTGTATTGGGCCGTATGGTGTATGGTTTATCTGAGTGGCTTAGAAGCCCGTTACAGAACCTATTCCCCGGAACAAACACCCACTCACACTCACATTCTCACCTCTGGGCAAATTAGAGCAGCAAGCTGACATAATTTGCATGTCTTTAGACTGTGGGAAGAAACTGGTGCACCTAGGGGAAACACATGCTAGCGCAAAGACAACATGCTAAACCCACACAGAAACACCTTTACCGAGCACGGGGCTCGAACCCAGAACCTTCTTGCTGTAAGGCGAGAGTGCTAACCACTATACCGCCATGCCTCCAGATTGTGATGTAGCACTGTTCCATCTCCATTTAACTTGATATACAACCTACAAACAATTTTCAATTGCAAAGTAAACTCCAAACCAGTCAAGGTCAGAACTCCTGCTTGACAACAGCCATCAGCGTACCAAAGAATTTTACTTTTAAAGCAAAACTACTATCTTTAACACAATTATTTTGGCAACTCAATGAAAGGAACAAAACTTTTCCTTCACATTTAATTTTCTTGCATCATGATGATGATTAGCATCGCGTCTCAAAAAATTATGCCCTGATGTGCAGGAATACCTTGTACCAAATGTCACGCCAGGAAACTCTGTGATGACAGGCATGTAAAAGGCATGTGTCCTTAAAAAAAAAAATTCCATTTTGTTCATTTAATATAAAAAATGCATATAATACCTAGCCGCTAGGTTCTACCTAAGCTCCTTAAATATTTATTGTGATGTACATTGTATAAAGTTTTGTTTTCTGAATTGCAGATGGTGCTCAAGATCCATTATAAATACAAACGCATTCATTCATTGATTCATTCATTCATTTTCTGAACCACCTAATCCTAATTAGGGTCAGGGTAGGTTGGCGCCCATCCGAGCCGTCTCTGTGTGAAGGCAGAATACACCTTGGACAGCTCACCAGGCCATCACAGGGCAGAACCACGCTGACAGCAATAAAGTCTTTTTGAAAATCAGCAATGGTTCTTTTACATGCCTCTCACCAGAGACAGTGACAGACATGGCCGGCATTTTATAACCCAGTTAGCCACACTGAGGGGACAGCAGTGACATCCCGGTGATAGTGGGGCTTGAACCCCCAACCTTCGGCTCAGTAATCCAGCACCCTACCACTGGGCCACCACTGTCCCATAAATACAAATTATTAAAGAAAATAAAAACTGAAAGTTTCCACAAAACAGAAAGAAGCAGCCTTCGTCAGGTACTGTATATATTACAATATATAGATTTTTTCCTTTTTTTTTGTAGTTGCATATCTCGCACACCTTGTAGTGTTTCTTTTCAAGCTCAAAGTCCAGAGTACTCCAAGCTGTTAAAAAGGCTGCTTTAACTGGAAAAAGGTAAGGTGATGTCTGTTGGGCTTTTACACCTGATCCTAGGCCATCATCAGGCCAGAGCTTATTCCGGTTTCTGTAGCATGAAGGAACTAGGAGGTCACCTCCTCCTGGATGGGACTGTCAGCCAAGAACAGAACTTAAGCTGCAGCAGGAACACCACCAAAATTGGACAGTTGAAGATAGTCAGGGTAAAAAAAACAAAAAAAAAACATAGCCTGGTCTGATAAACCTTGATCTCTGCTGAGACACATTGATGGTAGTCAGAATTTAGTGTTAGCAGCATAAATTCATAGCTGTAACCCTCCTTGTGTGAATGCCAGTCATTACTTGAACGGCATAGCATTTATTTATGTATTGTTATTGACCATGTGCATCCTTTCATGTTCACAATTTACTATCTTTTGGATACTTCCAGCAGGATAATGCACCATATCACACAGCACAACTCGCCTCTAACTAGTTTCATGAATGGAGAGTTTAATGTTCTTCGATGGCCTTGTCAGTCACCGGATCTGGCAGGTGATTCACAGCATGAATATGCGCCTGACAAATCAGCAGGAATTGTGTGATGCAATCATGTCACCGGACCAGAATCTCAAAGGAATATTTCGAACATCTTGTGAAATCCATGCTATGAAGAGCTTCAAACTTTATTATTTTGAGAGCAAAAGAAAACCATACGGAATCATACTATTTCTGTGGTTAAAATCTTATGAGTAACAAAGAACTGATGAGCATGAACACAAACTGTGCCAAAAAAAAAAAAAAAAATTCCTATCAATATGTGTTCCTGAACCAACCGATGACAGGAATTGGTGTCAAAACGACGACACGATTTGGCAAAACCGCGTAAGCCATTTTGGATTTACATTCACACAAATCTATGGCAGCATTCTCATCCTCAGAGGCATTGGAATGCGATGTCGCCACCAGACTCCTCCTTCTCTGGTTCAAACAGGTAACCATTTACATCCATTTCCTCCAAACAGCTAGCCATAGTTGCTTCACGAACACGTTTTTATCACCTAAAATGTGGCTCGCTGAACAGATTTCTTGTTTACTTGAGCTGGACAACCCCGTTCAACACGTTGATATCATTTCCGGGGAACAAAATGGATGACCATTGCTTCAAGCCTCCGCTAGTAATCCATGGGATACAATTACCAGTGTTGTGCTTTTTATGGTCATTAGGTTTAAAATAAGCTGTATCACTTAAATATATTACATACACATGAATTATGCTGTAAGGATGACCAATACCGGTGCTCTTTAAGTGGAAGCCTACTAATAATGCAACATGTGACAACCTGAGGGCTGATGGCATGTTATGCATTTAATAATGGGATATTTAAGTGCGTGTGAAATGACTATTTCTATGCATCTATTAAAGTAGTGTGTGAGCCATTTATACAATCTGAAGATACATTAAGACCCTTTCGCTAAACAGTTTCTCCTTTGCTGTCATCACTATCTCACAGCTCCGATTCAACACTCCGACAATCGACACTCAGAACGACACCTCGCTGTTCTTTTTTACTTCACTTGGACTAATAGGAGACATACCCACCCTTGTTCACTCACACATCCTTTCTCTTTTTCTCTCTGGTTTATATTCGAGTCTGAGAAAGCTGACAACAAAACAAGCCAGACTGTCTGTTTAGTCCCTGAAGGGAAAGACTAAATCTGTTTTTTTTTTCTTCTTTTTGCCTCTCCATCATTTATCAGCATGCTCTCTATCACACTTGTGGAGAAAGTGAGGATAAGTGGGTCCGGGGGTCATTTTCTATTCATCAGCTAAATTTACTGCAAATCCTCTGTCAGCATGCCTTAGAGAAAGAAAGAGAAAGAGAGAGAGAGAGAGAGAGAGAGAGAGAGAGAGAGAGAGAGAAGCTGTAAAGAAAGTGATAGAAAGTAAGAGTAGAAGCCTCACGAGTACAGCACTACCAGACAACTAGACCCATCTCTCCTCTTAAATCACAGCATGACCTTTCTTCTCTTTTTTCCTCACCCTCCATCTTGCATCCATCCCTGTAGCTGTAGCTGTTTCCCAGTTGGCAGACTGAGTCACCTTCACCTCTCAGAAATACGCCACAATTCAAATACTAACACTGTCCTTGCGTAAACTAATCCTCGCTCTCTCCTTATCCACACATACCCACACACACACACACACACACACACACACACACACACAGTGTCTATCGTGTTTATTGAAGGGCCAATATTAATGCAAGCTGTTATACAAAAATAATCGATGGCGGAGGTGTGAGATGGCCTGACACATACAGTGGATTATTTTTATATTTACCGCATCGATTTGCCAAAGATTCATTTATTAAATGTACTTAATGAATTCCATACTTTGCGAACTTATTTATTTATTATATTACTTTTTTTAAACTTCTGTTTTTTAAACGGCATGGTGGCGACGTGGTAAGCACTTCCGCCTCGCAGCAAGAAGGTCCTGGGTTTGAGCTCTATACCCCGCAAGATCATTTCTGTGTGGATTTTTGCATGTTTTCCGTTGCTTGTCTGGGTCCCTTCCAGGTGCTACGGTCCAAAGACATGCACACTAGCCTGACTGGCTATACCACATTGCCCACAGGTGTGAATGTGCAGGTCAGGACCCACTGGCTTTAATCAATCACAGAGGGAGTTACAGACACAGCAGCAGAGAGTGGAAGCAGTGGACAGCTCTTGGGTATGCATCCATGACCCTTGACCCTTAGCCTTAAAGATGATGATGACTTGTATGTAGGTATTATGTACTTTCATTTTTTAAAGTTAAGCCACTGGAAAGTGCTTAAAATCCTTCCTGTGGACTTTCTAATGCTGGGAAATTAGCCTTAAATTACTGTTCTGCTTCTTCTAAACAATTCTTCTAGACGTGTATGAGCTGTTAGAATAAAAATGATCAGGTATTAATATAAACTAGTGCGTTAATATAAATCTATCATTTATAACACAACTGGACCTACAGTAAGAGCCGTGCTGTTCCTGATAACGAATGCAGATTTTCTAATCTGAGAATACAATAGTGCTGCTGTCTAAACAAAAAGAACATCTTCATCTATCTTAATATAACAAGAAATGTTGCCAAAATAACAATATGGCATGTCAACATGTTGTTGTTGTTGTTGTTGTAAACAACGTGCATTACCGAGTTGCCGTTTAATTTACACCAACACTGGTGTGAAAATACGTAAAGATTCTGCATGACAACCAGCTCGCTCGGTACAGAGCACTTACCACACCGATGGGGATCATCTGCATGAAATTATACCCATCAGCCCTGCTTTTGCCCCCATCCCATTTCCCTTGCCCCCTCATTCAGCTGTTGGATAGTGACTGGCAAAGCCTATAGCTCTCTCGTAAGAGCTCTTAACCAGCAGCCACTCTGCTCTTCATTTCATTAGCATTTTCCATGAAACTAAAAAAATAAATAAATCATTTGAACCGGAGGAGCTCTTGTTTTGCACCCTCGCGGCTCAGCTCTGCCTTCATTCAATAACGCGGACGTACTTCTCCAAGATGATATTTTTCTATAATATTAAGGACATCAGCTGAGATCTCATTAGTTTTACATTTGTTTGTTCTTCTGTCTGCCTGAGATGAAATATGGAAGCGAGAGAGGATGTGATTACACTAATCTCTGGGTGGCGCTCCCTCCGGATCTACTCGATTCATCCCGATCCTCTAATTCTGCTTCTGACTCACTGTCTGCTGCTGTACATGGTTTCACATGGATATGAAGATTTGTGCCTCCCCAAAAGACTCATCATTGTTTCAATGGAGAATCTCAAAGATATTTTAGATTTGTACCCAAGATCTGCAGATCTGCTGCTGTAATTATAAAGACTGTCCTGTGCCCTTTCAGCACACTTAGTTTGTTTTGTCTTAAGAACAAGGATGCATTTCCTTTGGAGTCAGGTTTCTCTTAAGATTCTGTAAATCTACTCTGACATTAAAAGTGCTATACAAATAAAAATGGGATTGATCTGTTTTATGAATGTGTGCTAGTTCTAGGCAATCATGCAACAATGGACTTGCACCATCCAGTTGTACTGTGGACAATTTCAAAACACAGTCCAGTAGGGCTGGGCAATGGTTATGATGCCTTTCAAATCAGAACGACTTCCTTCTTGTCTGCAGTTCAAGAATAAAAAAAAAAAAATCATGGCCATCAATCAGTTAGGCACAGAAGCCAGAACATTCTGATCCTAATGATATATTTTTGTTCTATGGCACCACAGAGATCAGAGGCTCTCCTCTATGCTAACATTTTATCATTATTTAAAAAAATGGGTGGGGGATGTTGCCAAATATTATGAAAAGTGCATAAATATTTCTCAAAAAAAAAAACAAAAAAAAAAATCTTTTGCAGCATTAAATCTTTAAATTGCTGCTACAGGATGCACAAATGCATCTCGGGTTTTTAAGGAAAAATTCACTTCCGTGCATTAAAATGTACTTCAGCTGTCCAAAAAAACAAGGAAAAACTAGAGGTGCACTAATAGAGTGCAAGATATATTCACACATGTTGGCACAAATGGATTATTATAAATTGACTATTATGCTATAATGTTATAATGAAATGTCTCCCCCTAGTGGGCATCTCATTTTGGCACTTTAGGCAATTTTTGGAGGTTCAGGACAGTATATTTTGGAGAAATATATATTAAAGCATTACATTTTGGTGACCGACTGAAGGCGGGGTACACCACAAACGTTTCGCCAATTCATTGCAGGGCCAATACACCCACAGAACCATTCACATTCACACAATAGGGGCAATTCGGAACAGCCAGTACAGGAACAGAAAGGTCTGCAGTTCCCATAATATCCACCATGAGAGACATTCTCCCAGGCCACTACACCACAAGTGCTCTATTTCTAATCAGCCTTTCTCCCATCTTCATTATCACACTCACCTGCAGCTCTCGCACCACCCTCTTGATGAGGTAATTACCGAGCTCCACCCCCTGCAGACCAGCCTGGGTGGAGGAGATGGAGTAGAAGATGGCAGTATTGATCTTCTCTGCTTCCTCTACTGCATCCAATGTGGTGAACTCTCTGACAATACTCTAAATAACAAAAAATATCGATGACCTCAGTGTTATTGAGCAATACTGAGTAAACAAACTGTATACAGAAAGTGATTGTGAGATAGTGTCCTCTAACCTGGATGTTATTCGAAATGTCTTGTGTGAGGGCTACATGTAAGACCACCAGAGGTTCTCCAGGCATAGAGGCATGTATGAAGGCGTAGCAGCGTCTGTAAGGCCCGACTCTGCGCTTTATATCTGTCCAGTTACGCACCGGGTGCACCGCTTCATACCTGTAAATGCACACCCTGATCAACATTCCCTGGTACATTTGATCAGTGAGTTATATTTACATAGTGTTTTTTTTTTTTTTTAAAAGGCCCTGGATCGTCATGTTCAGCATTCTGTGAAGGTAAGTGAATCTTACTGGCTGATCTTTTGAAGGAGCTCACAGGGGGACTGCCACGTGATTCTGTCTAACCGAAGAAGCCCAACGGAGAACCACTCAGACAGGAGGCTCTTCAAAGTGCTATTAAAATCCTAAAACAAACACACACACACACAAAATTATTTTTAATTAGATCCTACAAGAACTTGTTTCTATAACTTTGCAAAATCATCTAACGAACACTTCATTAGTTGACAGGATGTGTATGTTAGCTAACGGAATTTCTCTCTAGTATGGAAATCAAAGAATTTACTCAAGTAAACTAATTCAACACTAATTTCATTTGCCTGTGGATTACGTTACGTCTGATGCATATGTAAAATCTCACGGCTCCTCGGCGCATTAATATTTCACAGCCCGTTTCTGATCTTCTACAGTCTGGCATGTTGGGTTTCGGATTTAGACAAATCAGATTTTCCCTCTCCAGGCTGTCGCACTCTAGGCCTGTTTGTTTGCCCTTCAGCTGATGTTATTAGATGGGCTCCAGGAGAGACCAGAGCAGATCTGTGGTAAACATAACGCAATTTCAGCAAGGAAGCACACCACTCCTGTGGGTCAGCTTTCATATCTGAGAAGGTTTAGAGAACTGCACTTGTGTGCCGAATCACATGGAGACACAGACATATGAACATCGTTGTACATGCACCCTTAGGAACAACTGTCAGTAAAATCCCTTTAAACATCTTTCTTGTGTGCATGTTGATAAAGGAGATAATAACCTTCAGATAAATATAAGCAAGGAACTAAATTAACTTTTTCACCTACCAGCAAAGTGATAATCTCACTTACTTACTCACTCACTCATTTGACAAACCGTTTAATCCTATTAGGCTGGCCACTATCTCAACCAACAGTGGGCGAAGGCAGGTTACACCCTGAACAATGGGGAGAACATGCAAACTCCACACAGAAACCCGAGCCTGGGACTCAAACCCAGGACCGTCGTGCTATGAGGCAAACGTGCTAATCGAACATTTTCAGTGATGAAGAGCACCCATATTTTATACACCAGAGTAGCGCAGTTACCACCACAATAACCTCCAACACAGAAATGCTATTGGCAGGTGCTAATTCCATCTTTTACAATCATACATCATTACTGTATTACATCAACTTGATTAGATGACCTCTTTGGTCTGTACAGTCCAGTGTCCATCCAATGGTATGCACCACGACGGTGACTGGATGTTATGCATTGTTAAGCTCCATGACGACAGTTGCCAAGGATGCTAAACCTGGTATATTTTTAAATTTAAAGTGTGTTTTCTTTTTAATGAAAGATATCCAATGATCAACACACAATTATTTTCCAATGGAGAGGGAGAGAGAACAGGAGAAAGAGAAACGGAGAGAAAAAAAGCAGGAGGGAGAAAGAGAGTGTGAGAGAGGAAAAGAGAGAGAAAAAGAGCAAAAAAGAGAGAGGATGGAAAAATTAGAAAAAATGAGAAAAAGTGCAAGAGAGGGAAAAAGAGAGAAAAGAACAAGAGAGTGAACGAGAGAGAGAATGAGAGAAAGAGATAAAGGGAGAAAGAGAGAGAAAGGAGAGAGGGGAGCAAGAGGGAGAGAGAGCAAGAGGGAGAGAGAGAATGCGAGAGAGAGAGAGTGAGAGAGTGAAAAAGAGGGAAAGTTAGAGAGAGAATGAGAGAGGGGAAGAGAGAGGGAAAGAGAGTGGAAGAGAGAGGGGGGAGTTAGAAAGAGAGTGAGAGAGGGAAAGAGAGTGAGAGAGAGAGGGAAAGAGAGAGAGAGTTGTGATGTCACCGGCTGTTTGTTAGTAGACAAGCGTGTAATGAGATGAACAATAGAAAGAAAACAGTACTTTTACTGAAACAAAAACAAATGAAAGCTATTTTATTAGTTTAGATCCTCATTTCTACCCAAATCAATAATGGGACACATAGATCTGATCACAGGACCCTTATATCAATCGGCTATAATAATTTTAGAAAAAAGGTGTTCTAATGCTCCTAGTGATTTTTATGAAAAATAAAAGTGTAACAAATAAGAAAGACAACTCACTGTTTTGGCAGTGCTTAAATTAATATACTAGAACCTTGGGTTTGTCGACAGACAAAGCTTGGAAATCCAAATCCTGATGATGCCACATAGTCATCTGTGTCTGAGAGCCAAGACAGCAAAATTGTCCATACTCTCTGAATGGGAAGAATGACACACTCTTTCTCTCCTTTCGATCACAGAAGCGGGCAGATAGCATTTTCTTCCAGCTGTGTTTCGCTGTTCTGTGATACAACATGAGCAGCAATTCAGAGAGATAATTGCTTCCTTCCTGGCTGGTAGTTGTGTGATAGGGGAATGCTGGCTGGTGGGTAGGAATTAGCACGTGAGCAGGTATTCCCCTCACGGGTGTTTAGTAACTGCTTAAATGGAAAATACCTGCAGGAATTGTTGTGCATATCTCACTTTACCATATCATACCCAAGTTGAATTTAACTCAGAAAATGTCAACTGAAATGTCACAGGTAACATCCCTCTCTGTACCTTATTGCTGTTGATGAAATTGTGACTTTATGACATGCACGTGCGGTACAGAGAAAATAAATGGCCTACCGTCATTAGTGAGTGTGCATGTTGGATATGCAAGCGCAATAATATACCTAAAAATAACTGTAAATTTAAAAGGCAGTATTTACAGTAAGACGACTTTTTTTTTTTTTTTACATTAAATTTGGTTATAGGTAATAAAACTACAGTGCAAATCAAAGCACATGAAAAAAAACATTTTTATGCTTGTAAATTTCAAAATCATTAGTGCGAACAAGTGTGCTGCTCAGCTAGTGGCCACTAATGCGACCTACTGTAAGTACTACACACTTTCAAGTCATTAGTGGAAGCTGACAAGGTCATTTGAGGGGGAAAAAACCTCAGCATTAAGCTCCAATATAAGATCAGAGCATAACCATTAATAATACACTCATTATCTTCTATGCAGAAACCGAATTCTGTTCTATAAATAAAGTGAGAAAGAGTAAGGTGAGAAGAAATTCCATTTTTCCATGTCCAAAAAAACAAGCAGGACTTCAAGCCAATATATTACAGAGGTGCAAGGGTGCAAACAGTCAAATTTTCCATCATGCACCCAGAGGTACTGAAGCACAGGTGAGCTGTACAGGAGCAAGAAGAGAAACATGGAATTGACAGTCTGTATCTTACTTGTTGTTTTTGTCAGTCACAAGCCTACTTAATATTTTTTCCTGGTTCCAAGCCTTCAATAAATGCATTCGCAGTCGACTTTATTTATTTAGTTAAATTTTTTAATCAATCATTGACCTAATAGGGACAGAAACAATACTTTATAGCACTTAAAAGATATTATTCCACTTTAAATGTCAGCACAACTGGCAGCACTTTCAAAATTCTGCACATGCCACTGTTTTACAGTTGTGTGTTTTATCTTCCATCCAAAACCTGAGAAAGAATCACTGCATCACAATGCAGATATATCATGCCATCATGCTCTAGGATATCTCTACTCCTAAACTGCAGAGTTTAGAGAAACTGAGTGAACTTGAAGTGTCAAAATTAATAAGTCATGTATTTAATACATGCCCAATTTACCTCTGATAATTATCCCTTGATGATCCCTTATCACCAGTACATGTATTACCCCACTCTGTTTGCTGAAGAAATTGCTCGTAGCCTATCGAGACAGCCATTCCTGTTCAGCATCCTAGATGGACTCATAAGGAGAGATTCTGAGGTACTCCAGTACAAAGCAGTTTACAAGGCCATTTAGGACAACAGATCTATTTGAGGAGGAATGTAATAAGGCATTCTGTCCACTAGTGAAAGTAGCAGGTCTAAGGGGATTCTGTGGTCTGTTTACAAAGTATTCTGTAAAATCTTGAATTATGACAGAAAAATCAAACCACTCCATGAAGTCTTCTCCTGCTCATCCCAGAGACTTTCTGTCGGGTTAAGGCCAGTGGCACCAGTGTGAAAAAGTCCACTGATGGAATAAATTGGTCATTCGGTAGCTTCAGGTCATCACCTGACTTAATTTTAATACTATATAATGTTGCTGAGCCTAGACCTGACCAATGGAGGCAACAACACCATGGGGATATGTGCTACAGTCGAGGCTAATGGCAGTCCAAGAAAGCATTACATTCATTCATTTTTCTGAAGTGCTTAAACATAATTAGGGTCACAGGGAGGCTGGCGCCCATCTCAGACGACTCTGGGCGAGGGTAGAGTACACCCTGGACAGCTCGCCAGGCCATCGCAGGGCAAGTATGACATTGAGGATTTTTTTGGGGGGGTTGGGGTTTGGTGCAGGCACTGTAAATGCATACAGTAGATAGTAAGAACATTGGTCGCCCAGTCCAGCTTGACATTGGGGATTGTCCAGCTCCACCAGGGAGTACAAATGGATGGCACAATCTACAAGGGACCGAGAAGAAAGTGCCAAACTGAGCAAAAGACCAAGGATAGTATTTCAGCAAGGAATCCCTAGGAACCAAAGTAGCCCCAGAGCTCAAATGTTTCACCAGTATTAAATACCATTGCTACAGACATGAAGAGATGAAAGATGAGTTGATCGTAGTCAAAATAAAAGATTATCTACAGCTCTGAGATGAACAAAGCCAAGGTGTACATGAAATCTAAAATGTGTATTGGGGTGAGGGGAAGGATGGTCACATGACATTGGTAATTATGTCAAATACTAGGTCATGTGGACACTTCATAATATTGCCAAAAATCTCAGCATGCATGGACTGAACAGCTTTCCAATGAATATTCAGAGCATTTGTACAAATAGAGGGCTATGATTCCTTTGATTTAAATATCAGCCGCATGCCGGCATAAAAACAAACCCTCAGTAATAGAAATATTACATCCAAGGGAGTCTTATAAAATTCAAAGCCTCACACACTAATCTGGCTTTGAATGGCTGA
The DNA here is from genome assembly GCA_039654305.1 of Porochilus rendahli. Classification (NCBI taxonomy): domain Eukaryota; kingdom Metazoa; phylum Chordata; class Actinopteri; order Siluriformes; family Plotosidae; genus Porochilus; species Porochilus rendahli. The sequence goes on along the minus strand of JBCNYG010000004.1, from coordinate 22,449,559 downwards.
GGGTAAGACATTGTGTACAAAGAAGCCTAATATGCCTGGATACTTGAGATTTAATATGGTATGTGAGCAGGTCAGAATGTTTGCCCATCAAAATTTTCCTGAAATTTTTCACGCAATAAAAACATCAAACAGTTTTACCCTTGCCTCAGTGCACAAATATGAACGTCTCTCAGAAAGACACCACGCGATGCACGATGTACCTTCTGGTCTGAAGTGCCTTTAAATCATTTCACGCTTGCTTTGAAGAGTTTTCCTCCCTGTCAATTATAAGTTTAAGCCCCTCTATTGACCATGCACATCTTAATCGTCCTTCAATCAAGTTTTAATGGAGGTTTGAAGCATATTATTAAGTGTGATTCAGTTTGAATGTCAGACTATGGTTAAAGCTTCGAAATTAAATCACCCGGTAATCATAGAAAAAATTCAGAGAGGCTCATTCTCTTATGAAATAAGAACAAGAACTGATGAACTGCAAAACCCGGACAAATGACATTCTGCCCGGCTCCTCCAGCACTTAGAAGTCAAATTGTGCAGCGCATTAAATATCTTTACTTTCTCCAAACTATCAGCAAACTGAACCAACTATTATAAAGTGTTATCAAAAACAGACTCATGAAGAGAGATGACATTTTTGAGTGCTAAACCAGTCCTAATAAAAGCACTGCAGATTTTTGAGAAAACTGTCAACACAGCATGTTATAAACAAATAAATCCCTGGCCTATCTTCAGCAATCTGTAAAGAGGCTAAATAACATCTGGAGGAAAGATAAAATGTGGGGCATGCTGAGCAAGGATTCCTTAACTGATCATCAATTAGATTTGTAACACCAGGACAAACTTCCTACTGTTCGATCACCTCAGTTCTACAGTGGGCGGATCTTCATATTTGGCTGTGGTTTATGCAAGGTTTAGGCACCGAAACTCGAAATGCACTACACTTCCGATCTTTGCTTGAGATGAAGGTTTAGAAAAAGCATCACGTTCTAACTGGCTAGCTTATCCTATTTGTCTAAACTGACTTCCTTAAAAGACAAGGAATAAAAGACTCGGTCTGTTTCTAGGCAACCAAAACATGGAGCTTTTATTTTTTTATTTGATTTTGATATACTGCATCTAACCCATCCAAAGTGAGCACAAACACGCTTGGAGCAGTGGGCTGCCACATTGCGGTACCCAAAGAGAAGATGGGGGTTAGGAACCTTGCTCAAGGGCACTTCAGCCATGAAGGTGGAGGAAGGGAAGGTGCTGCTCACTTTCCCTTTCTGCCACACTTTCTTCCTGCTGGTTCGGGATTCCAACCCGCAACCGTTAACTTTTAATTTGTAGTCCTGATCCTGGGTGAACAGCGCGTACAGGTGTGAATAGGGTCTAAAGTGTCTTGGAGACACAGTGTGACCGAATCACTCAAATAACCTTTGGATGTGGACTGGAACACAAATGACCACACAATTCCTATAAAAAAAAACCAAACAAACACACCATGAAGGAGCATGTGATGAATTGTCTCATCACCTCGGCTGAGACTGAGCCTGTTTGGAATTCAGGTTTAATGGTAGAACTCAAAGACATTCCCCACGGCATGTCAGTAACGCAAGTTACCTTGATTTGAAACAAGGGCGAAATTCGGGTTTTGTGTTGTTTAATTAGTCTCACTCGTGCAAGCACTTTTACTTCATGTGAGAGCTTTTTCACTTCGCTTGAGCACTTTTTTGCTCCACATGCACACAGAATGGGATCAGTACACACTCGACTATTCCTTCTGCTTATGCATGCCAGCTCGACATCCTCACTTTTGAGACTTTGGAGGCAGGGACAGTCAAGGATATCCTCTCCTTTGATTGGATGTTTCCTTTATACAGCGATGTCAGTTAACTTCTGCCCTTGTGCTGAGGTATTGTTTTTGCTATAGACTGTGAAATATAATGGTATTTACTTTCGCACCCGAGACTTTGCAGGAAAATGTAAGAAAAAAAATGCGGAACAACAACTCAAAGTAATTTTGAGCCACTTTAACATGATGAATCACATTAGAATATGGCAATAATTTAGCATTTAGTATTGGTTGAGATTTAGAATCTATCAAGCAAACATGCATGATATATAAAAATAAGCTCATGAATATAACAAGAAAAGCATGTTAGCATGTGAAAAAGTCACATCATTAGATGGAAGGAGCATGGTATTACAGGAACAACATTCCATTATTATATGAAAAGATCAACTTATTATGGGAAATACATTGCATTACTTCCAGAAAAACATGCCATTATTTTGTTAAATCTTGCATTGCTTAGAGGAAGAAGCGTGTAATTATGAGTGATGGGTGTAAAGTTATGACCTGGATTCCTCTACAGGCTGCGTCAAATGGGATTGCCTTTCATTTCAACTCTACAAGGAGCCAAAGGTATTTAACAAAAGCCAGACAGCATTTTGCATGACAGCACACTCAGCCTGTAGACGTTTAAAATGCTGTAATTTGGAACCATGATGTTTCCCATGCTATTCAGCCAGCTCAGCAAGGAGTAAAGCACCCTCCAAAAAGTCAGAACAGTTTTAAGGTGAGCTGTTCATTGGGAATTCTTCATAAAGTTGATATAAACTAAAGTTTTAATGATGTTCAAGAGGCCATTTCATCCGGCATCATGTGACACCTCGACGGGACATCATGACAGTTAAAATATAAAGAGGTTATTATGAGCTCATGTTTATTGTGAACTAACTGTATTAGAGAGGGGTCTCACAGCTGTGGGCTTACAATAGGGATTTAATAAATAAGACTTAATCAGGTCACATCCATCTTGCCAGAAGAACAAATACTGGAATAAAAGCACTTAATTTCAACGGAATTGGTGGTTAAACAAGTGTTCTGACCAGAGTCTCCACAGTGATTCGACCTATCCAATCAGTTAACTATTGTTCAAACTGCATCTCTGTTCAAGTTTTTCTCCATTTAATAACAATTTATTTAGAAAGTAGTCACACATGAATGATTGAGTTTACATGTTATGAGAGGCACTTGGATATTAATACATTTATGTGTTATGTGCTTTGTGACCTCTTTTTTATGCACATTTTTCAACTCTTTTCATCAAAACTAATTTTTTTAATGTTTTTACGTGTTATGTTTTTGCTTTCCCCACAAGAAAATAAAATAAAACCAAAAAAAAAAAAAAACACATATTATATATTATATTGTATATGAGGTACTATTATATATTGTAAATAGTTACAGTATATTTATGTTATTTCATGTTCATGTTAAGCCATGTTCACACAAGAAACAATGGGAAGGGGGCTGACGCAGGGGTCAACTGAGCTAAACTTTTATGTGAGCAATTCGAGCCATAACCAATCAAAGCTTAAAGATACCTATGATTGCCAAACACGAGTTCCCCAGAATATTTTCTCTTCATTCCTGTACACCATGTTAAATGTGTGACTTTGCGTGCAGTTCAACGGCAACGCGACTGACTTATGGCTTGTCGCTTGCTGTGTGTACGCGGCTTTCTGCCTATCTCAGTTTGACTGTGTGCTTTTTATCATGTGTGAGTCTGATGGTGTATGAGCCTCTACTTTTGAGTCTGAATTTTGTCACAAATTATTTATTTTAAATTGCTGTCCATTGTGATGCAAATCAGTAATATTTAACAGCCAAACAGCATCAGCTCAGTGATGTGGCAGCTTAATTGGCTTTCATGTAGCACGGACATGCGACAAGCTTCAAAGTAAAGTAATGTTCTCTGCCTACAGGGATCTGATAGAAAAAATAAATAAACACAGGTTACACAATAGCCGTAGTAATAATAAGCGTAATGTGGGCAGCCGTGGCCTAATGACTAGAGAAGCGGCTTCAGGACTGAAAGGTCGCTGGTTTGATTCCTGAACCAGCAGGTAAAACGTGTGGTCACGGGGGGACTGAGCTGGGCTTTCCGTTCCTCCGCTTTCATGGCTGAAGTGCCATTAAACAAGGCACCAAACCCTCAACTGCTCTCCGGGAGACGCACTGGGTGTCTGAATGTGTGTGTGCTCGCCTTGGATGGGTTAAAAGAAGTAAAAAAAAAAAGTAAAAATAATAATAATAAAGAAAGAAAGAAAACAGTGGTTACTGGGAAATAAACTTGAACTTAAGGACTTAATTCCTATCCGAACACAACACAATGCCACACATGTGGTGGTGTGATGGCATTGAAGTGGAAAGAGCTGAACTTTCCCTGCTGAAGTAGGGGAAAAGTCAGGCACTATCTGAGGTCATGTTACTTGTTACAACTTGATGAAACAGGACACCCGACGCCTGAAGTGGGTTAAAGGGCGCTGGTGCTGTTATGTAAACACTCTCCAGGCACTTCAGCACACGTCCATTCAGCACGCAGAGTCTTCCCCGGGTACAAGGCTGCTGTGAAAGGCGACAGTGTTATATATTCATGACCAGTGCAAAGACTAGAATTCACTATTTACCCTCAGGTGCGGGCTGTCACTGACTTTGGAGGTAAAGTCAAGAACATCAGCTCGGAGGTCCACCAGAAACTTCACCCCTCCCTCCACCCTGCTAATGTGGTTCAGTAAATGTCTGTATCTCGGGGTTAAACTGTAACGCAGTCGGTCTTCCGCCTGTAATATAGTCGCCAAGTCCCGAATCTGTGTATCGACCAGTTTCCGTGCCGTCTCCGAGGCTCCTCTGTGATCCACTCCATACTCCCTGGACAGGATCTCAAGAAACACGAGTCTCTGCTCCCTCCCCAGATTTCTGTAGAAGTGCATAAAGTCCAGGCTATTGGAGTCAGGGGGTGGAGGGGACTTCTCTCTCGTCTCGTAATTCGGTAACGGAGCCACAGTCCTCCGCAGCATCTCCTCCATGATCCTCTCGTGTCTAGGATGATGACTGTTATTGCTGTTATTGTTATTGTTGTTGTTGTTAATAAGTCTTGTGTTGGAGAAACATGAACGACAGGTCCACACTCTGAAGCTCTGTCGCCAGGTCGTGGAGAAAGTCCACACGATTATTCGGATTCCTGTCATGGCACGCCAGCATATAAACCATCGCTCAATACCAAAATAAACCGCTTTGACCCCATGGAGCCGTAAAGCACTTCCGGGTTTCTCAAAGTGGAAGCGGGTTTAAAGCGGTGTTGCCAGGTGCGCGATTTCAAAGCGAATAATATTTGCATTTATTAGAAGGAAATTACAAATGTAAATTACATAACCATTAGGTAAATCAACAGATTAAATGATTTACATATCCCTATATGAAATAACAAGAAAATAAATCTGCATAAATGGTTATATCTAGTATATCTATATATAGTTCAAGAAAAAGAGGCAAACCCCAACAGCTTGCCTTGAGCTATTTTGTCAAAACAGACTGACTTTTAACTTCTGTCTGTTTATCTATCTATGGTTCTTAATTTGCATTTGGACCCATTTGCACATTAAATATAAAAAATCAAAATGTAAAAAAATATTCCCATGCAGTTGTATGTCCAACTTAATAGCTGTTTAAAGTGGTAGTCAAAATAATAATAAAGTCAAATTTATTTATTGTGAAAAGGATGTTTAATGTGTGGTTTTGCTAATGTTGTTATATTCTGACACCCAAAAATAATCTAATCGCCTCTTTAATGAGATGGACCTCAGAACGTAACGTCTGCCAAGATCCATATATATAATCATTTATAAACTGGTTCACACGTCAGTGGAAAAGAAAAGCCTGAAGAAAAAACGATTGTCAATGTTATGTGACATTAATTTAAAGTGGCTTTAGAGTTTATTTTATGAATAACATTATCTTTTAATGAACATTATTGTTTGCGGTGGAGTCCTAGCTTTGTAAATGAGAAGAATTTTGATAGTTTTAAAAATTTTAATAAACATCCTCTAGAATGTACCCAAGACCAAATAATGTGACATATATATA
>JBCNYG010000004.1:22411203-22423711 GCA_039654305.1 Porochilus rendahli | reverse complement strand
TGTGGGAGGAAACCGGAGTACCCGGAGGAAACCCACGCAAGCACAGGGAGAACATGCAAACTCCACACAGAAACACCTGAAACACCTGAGCTGGGAATCGAACCCAGGACCTTCGTGCTGTGAGGCGGATGTGCTAACCACTACGCTACCGTGCAGCTCCATGCAAAGTCAGTGATTTTTAAACAGTCAGAACAGTGCCTAAATATATTTATATACGTTTAACTGTTCACAGTTTATGACATACACGAGTCTCAGTTCTGTACTTGGTGTGCTATAATAATTAAGATAAAAAATAGCCTACATATGATGATAGAGCTGTAATATAAACTCAGGTAAGATAATGATGATAAAAGCACTCACAGACGTACTCTATGGAACTAACGCAATGCTGCTCACAGGTTCACTGTTAGATTTTTAAGTGGGAAACATGCGAGGGAGTTACTGAGGCAACAAGATCAAAGCGGTGAATCGATTCGCATTTTGTTCTTCGCTTCTCATGTGAACAGCACCTGAGACACGCAGCATGACAAATGCACCTATGTATTTGGTATTGGAAAATCTAAAAGATGTCAAATCATTGTCTAAAGTTAATGAATCTGTAATAAGTATTTTATACTGAATCGTTTTCCTCATTCTTTTTTGTCTCTCTTTTTGGCAGGGCGAAGGAGGAAATAAATGATGGTGAATTTATGGCAAAAAATAAAGCAAAGGTTTTGAAAAGAAAGCTGGAGTTGGGTGATGGTCCTTGCAGCTCCAACACACTTTCTATGTAAGTCTTAAAGGCTCAAATCCGAAGTCTTTCTTACTTTATACATTTAAAATGAACCATATTGAAAACCACTGAAACCTAACACCTGTCAGTCTGCTGTAATGTCTGAAGTGAGTTCCGCCGCCAAGCAGTAGGTGGGGTGGGTGTCAGTAACTCTGTAGATGTTGTTTAAATCTGATATAGACTGCACATTGTGTTTAGTTACAAATTTAAAAATAAATCGAGTTACTACACTAAATTATCTTCACGTAATGCATGTAGGCGTACGTAAGCGAGTTGCAAACCTGTTTAGCATCTCTTTTATGGTGACCACTTACTTGCTTGGTATGTAGGGTTAACGCTTTCCACAAAGTGGATGCTTTTAGCTCATTACAACCAGGATTTACTGTAGGAACTATGGAACGTTTCCATAACCGACCCAAGATTGTCAGGTCCGTGCTAAAAATAGATCTGAAGCATAAGAACATGCCCAAGTCTCGTGTTTACAGATGTAATACGTGCTTAAGGCAATGCTGGTGAAAACGGCTCCATTAATTCCAATGGAATTCTCTCTGAAGCAAAACATACCCTTTAGATGGATGACTGAGAAACATGTCTGGTATAAATTGGGCTTTAAAAGGAAATTAAATCCAAACTTAAAAGCTTGCATGCATTGTTTACTTCTTTGCGCATTTAAACGGAATAGATTTGCATATGAATATCGGCAGTTATACGTCTTGTTCATATACTTGCTCATGTAAATAAGCTGATGTTTGTCTGATTTATTTAAACCCTAGATCATATTATACGTAGGTTTTTACATCATTCAGATGTTTACTAGTTTATACATGAATTGCCTGTTTAATATCTGTATTCTATTATTTTTGTCATTATCTTGCCTAATATGTACTGATGGATTTTCCTCTGATTCTTGCAATTTCGTGCACTTGTGACGGTGAAGCTGCAGTCTTTTAAGACTGGCTAATACTATCAAAGGGGTTTTAGCTGATTTCCACTTAAAAACAATTACGCACCACCTGATAAAGCGCCTGATAATGAAAATATACACGTTCATGTAACAGGTGAGTTTGAAAGGATTGCCTTTCATTTCACTTTACCAGTTCCTCGATCTCAGCTCCAGCACTCAAGTTTCTGGGTGTTTGCAGAATATTTTTATTATTAATACAAACATACTAGTTAGTCTAAATTATAGCAGTGCCATCATGATGAATGAAGGGAAAAAATAAACAATGTAAATGAATGTTGTATTTCTTTGTACTTCAAGCTTCATATCTGGCCACTCATTCACACTTGCTTAAAAGTAAAAGATCCTGGTCACACAACTTGTTGTGAAGCACACATCCAGGCTACAGTTGAAAAAGAACAAAATAATCTCATTCGTGTCTGTATTTGTATCTGGTTACATTAGATATATATAATTAGATAAAGTGAAATGTAAAGGCAATATAATGAAATATGATGCTGTGGCGATTTTTCCAAGTAATTGTGTGTCTGTAAAGTGTCTGTGTGCTACAATCGGCTGAAGTGGATGTATATGTGTGGGGTGGAGTCTACAGTGTCCAGGTACTGTTCTTCTGGTTCAGGGCCTGAACAGCCTGCGGGAAGAAGCTTGTCCTCATTCGCTCGGTGTTTGCTTTATTTCTGTCTGCTGTAGCACATTTTCCTTACAGATAAAATGCATGAATCCTACTTAATAGCTTTTTATGGTAGCCGTAATGTCAGTAATATAATTGTGCTAGTACCGCAGATGTTGCAAACTATTTAATTAAAAGATCACTAAGGAAGGGAGGTAAATAACAGTATAATATGCAGAATTGAATATAACAGTTTTCTCAAAGCTTTTGCAACATTTTTCACTGTGAAGTTATTTAAGCACCCCCCATACAAATTCATCATACTTAGAATTATTAAAAAAGAAGAAAAGTTTGCTTTTGGTAGAAAATTCACTAAATAGCAGAGACATACAAAACACAAATATTTGCACAGATAAATATAAGACTACTGATGTCTTTTTGGTTGAAACAGTACTGCAGTGGGAATGAGTTTTTGTGAATTGACATTTTGCCTAGCGATGCTTTAAAAACAGCTGCCTGATGGGAGTAGAGCAGTGGAGAAGGTGATGTGAAGGGTCTTTACAAAAGCATGGCTATAAACGTCTGAGTTGGGTTTGAGTGGCTCTGGTGATTTCTTGGTAATTCTTACAAGGTGTTTTTTTTTCTTTTTTCTGGCTTTTCATGGTGAGGAAGAAATACAATGTCGTGGGAAATACGAGGACTTGTTTAGTGAATCATCAGTATACTGCTGTTAAAATATACATAAAAATAAGCTTTCGACTTCCTCAGATGAAGCCTGCACTGCTGAGTGTTTTTGTAGTCCTTGTATGCGTATTGTGAAGGACAGGATGCGGTCGGTTTCAAAATACAGGTACTTGTCTCAACCAGATCTCAACCTGTTCCACCAATGGCCTCCTGGTCCGAATGGTCCAGTGAGCGGATGTGGGGTATCAAGTTCCCAGTGCCCTTCCATAACACAGCTCAATAACCTTACGGTTCCAGGGAACTCTTCTTGGTCCAGAGGACCATGGTGTCCACACACTGCATGTATGTTGTCAGGTGGGCCACCAAGGTCATTTCATCAGCGTATTAAAAGGTGACAGGTAGTTGCATGTGGTTTTGTTTAGGAATACAGAGAAGTTTGACATGCTGGTGTCTGTCCATTGAAAAATCTTTAAGTGTGGTGTTGACTGGGAGTCCTTGTTGGTGCTGCATGTGTGTGTTTGTTAGCTATGCAAAAGTGTCAAGGTGTCTAGCCACTGCATTCAGAAGAGTTAGATTAGTATCCTCAACCCCCTGTTTCGGCTTGAAGAAAAACTGGAATGAGTCCAGAGTCCCAGAACTCCCATCTTCAAGCATTTGCAGGGATGGCAGTCAGTGACCTTAAATTATTCATGGCTATGACATGGATCTTTTAGGGAGCAGGGATGATGGTTGCCTCCTTTCATACTTGGAGATGAAACTAGTGTTCGGCTAAAAAACTGCCTGCACACTGCTTGGCTAAGACATGTAGTTCTTCAGTATGTGACCCTGTCTGGTCCAAGAGCTTTTCTTGGGTGCATCTTGGAAAGCATGGAAATGACCTTCCACTCCTCCAACATGATTGGTGAGGGGGGTAGCTGGTGTTGGTCATGGCCCAGTCCTTTGCGGGGACAATCCTGTTGAACCTGGAGCAGAAAATGTTCAGCTGCTCCATGAAAGACAGGGTTTGGGCACATTATCTGGGCTGGGTTCTAAATTCTGCCAATTACTGCCACTCTTATATTTCCTCTCTCATTTGTCCTGAAGAACTTCTCTTCCATCTTATTTTTAATTCACAGTTTAAGCAGCTTAGATTTGTGCTTTAGGTCCCTTTTCATTAAACTGACACCTGTTTTCTCTCCCTCTATACCTGCCTGCATTACAGTTTGAGACAGTGTTTCAGCTCTCTGCTAACACAGGGTTTGTTAATAGTCTGGCCTGTTTGGTCGGAATGATATTGACAGTGCAGAATGACATATACAAGCAGATGGAGACAACGAGTACGGTCAGGTCACCCTCACATGTCTGGAAAACGTCTTCAGGTCACTGAGCTTCCGAGTTTCTACAGAGTCTTATTTGTCTTGGGTGGTTTTTAAAGAGATCTTATTTGTTTTCAGTGTTTGTATGTATTATGGTCTAAAAGAAAATCAAGTGTTAGATGGGCTTGGAAGGCATAAAAAAGTAATAAAATTGCTTCAAAAAAAAAAATGATACAACTGCATATGTGATAAATTCTACAATTTTTTTTACAGGAATGGCATAGGATAGAATTTTTAAAATATAACAAGCAGAAGAGTTAAAGAAGCATTAAACTGGTAAAAGTGCCTATTTTGATATGATTGCTCACACAACAGTGTAAAAATTACCGTTAGCCGTTCAGCATTAAAAATGGCTCTTAACATGTTTTAATCCGAAATAATACTAATGGTTAGTCTTTATTATGCGCATGCATCCTGAATTTTAAACATTTGTGTTTACCTGTAATCCATTTGAGTTAACAAAGTGATCTCTAAACCCCAAACAACTCCCTGAGAGCTTCCACACCAAATGTTTAGGCATTAAATTACATTACATTTACAGCATTTGGCTCTTATCCAGAGCGACTTACAATTATCATTTTTATGCAACTGAGCAATTGAGGGTGAAGGGCCTTGCTCAGGGGCCCAGCAGTGATGATAGTGGGGATTGAACCGCTGACTTTCGAATCAGTTACCCATTGACTTAACCACTAAGCCTACCATTTTTTTGCCATTTTCTTCCTTTTTTGTGTGGCCGCATGTGCATTGATATGACAGACAAATATCATTAATCATGAGCTAAATTTTATTAAGTATGGAGCTTTGCTATAAAAAACTGTAGTGTAAAGCGCCTAAAAGTTCAACTCTTCCAGGATGGGATGCTAGTCCATTACTGGTTAACTTCCCAGTATTTTTACTGGTACCCTTTTATATTGCTGGGTGGACAGAGGCACACATGTGGTTAAGACCTTGTCCAGGGGTTTAACAGGGATTTGAACCCTTGACGTTTCAATAATGAGCTAAGCACCGTAACCACTACACCACCGACTCTACAAAAATATTAGTAACTAAAATTTTCCCCCATTTTCTTTAGATTTTTTTTAACTGCAATATAACATCGTGTTGTGTGCATGTTAAATATTGAGAAATATTTAGCCGTATTATCCAACTCTACAGGCCTTTGCATTTTTACTCAGCATTGCTTCCCAGTAGCATTGTCAAGAACTCGCCTTGCTTGTTTTATGTTGTTTTTTTATGCATCAGTAGTAAATGTTCTGATTTACGGTAGTCCGCAGTTAATCCTGTTTACCTCCTGCGGCTTGTGTAGCGGCAGTGTAGCGGAGTTAAATCAGCCTGTTCGGTACACAGGAAGCCTTGCTTAACCTGCTTGTTTCCACTCTGCTGAATCCGAATGTGTGAGCGTGAGCGCGCAGTCATCCGGTACAGGGGATCTGCTGTGAAATACAGACGCTGAGCCTTGTTTAGAAAAATCACTCAGCCTGACATTGGTTTGTATGTGCTCTTTGTGTGCTGGTTGATGTGGACTTACTTGGAGCATAATGAAGGTGCCACATGTCATTCAATTCATAGTATTGTCTCATGTTGCTCTGAAGTTTCATTAAAATAACGGCAGCATTGTTTGGAAAAATTGCAGTTCTATTCACATCACATTTCGTATTGTCAGTTGAGAATAACCTCAGGAAGAGTTGGATGATTACAGAGAACCGAGCTCGGATATCAAGTACTGGAACTTTCATTTAAAAGTGTTGTGTTCGTGTAATGTCAGGAGTGGATAAATAGATAGCCCCCGCACCTTGAACAAGATTCTTTGTCTGGGTTATCATCTTTTTTTTTTTTTTTTTTAATATGTTGCCAAGAGGACATGTTTAATATCTTTAATAAACACAGAAAGAAGGGAAAAAAAACCCACTTCATACTGACTTTCACAAAACAAATAGGTTTAATTTGGTGTTAGTTTAAATAATGTGATAACTTCAAGTCGAAATATGGCCGTAATAATCGACCGCATAAAAACACAAGCTAAAAACTTAAAAAAGGAATAATTATTCCAGGAATATTTGTACTAAAATCTCACACTCTTGTTTATGTAGGGCAGAAAAGATAAAATCCACTGCTTCTTCTTTTAGGATTTCCAGATGCATGTTTTGATATTGTTGTTGGATGAAGTTAGCAGTTATGGTGATGATTTCACACTGGATAATTGATCTGTGTGGGAAGAAGAACATAAGAGAAACTGAATAGATGGGATATATACCAAGATGCATTTCTTTGAAAGTCACAATTGTTAAATAATAATGATAATAAGAGTGGTATTACATTTTTTCTGTTTAGTCTTTGAAAATGTGCTTGCGTTCGCCAAATGCCGTAAATGTAAATGCTAGTTAGCACATTTTAGCTGAGCAATGGACAGACAAAACATGGGACCCACACGAGTGCGGTTGCTAAAGAATGCATGCTTTGTCCACCTACGATCATATGATATCATCATGTATTGTCTTAAGTGTTACTTTCTGTCAAGCAGGCCTAAAAAGAAGAAGAAGAAAACCACAGAGGAGGAAGAAGGAAGCTCTGGTTTGGTAAAAAAGAAGAGAAAGTCGGAAGCAAATCCTCAGGTAGACTTCACCATTAACAATAACAGTTTGCTGGGTTTGGAGACGAGCTGCCGGTAATGGACTTAACAAAACAATCCATAAAGATTATACCGTCTCAAGTCTCTTTCCACTGAGCCCCCCTGTGAATAAGTGATTTAGTCATTCAGGCTAATGAGTGTCTAGAATTGATTTGTGCAAGGGTTTTGTCCAGTCCCTTTTCAAATTATTTCGTTGACGGACATTCTGCAGACCGTTTTACAGGAAGGGCCCATTTGATGAAATAATTAAACGGTCATTAAACATTTCATTGAAGCAGGAGCAGGATGCGTAGTCTATTAAACAAAAAAGAAAAAAATTTAATAAATAAACAGAAATGCGCCCTCAACACACAGCTTGACTTTATTTAAGACCTGTATTGACTTTGCTACTTTTCCAGGGACTGAAAAGACTAATAAAGGTCTGTAATTTCCTGCTCTGACGTCGTGTCATACGCAAATACTTGCAGGCTCATCTGTCCTCACAGCCTCTAGTTTGAATATACTCAGTGATTTTTTCAGAGATCTAGAAGATTATAAATAGCAGCATAGCACTTTACACAAGACACACAGTGAGGGGGGGAAAGGAGTATTCAGATTACATCGTACGTGCTAGTCCACACGGATTTTAGGATCCGAGCTTTCCCAGCAGAATATGACCCAGAATATCACGCTGCTTCTGGTGGCTTGTGTTCTTGACTTAACAGCATCTGTTATGTATATATGTGTGTGTGTGTGTGTGTGTGTGTGTGTGTGTGTGTGTGTGTATAGTACATATTTATTTATAAAAAAAGAAAAGAAAATGTCATAGTTTTTTTTTCTTTTTTATATATTTTGCCTTTTTTAAATATTTCAGATATATTTTGTTAACTTATCAACCAACATATTTTACATAAAACCATTTAGATGTAAATCTGGGTATGGGATTCTTTAATACCTTGAAAAGATATTTTATTTATTTTTGTCCTCACAGCAAGTGAGATGTAAGCATGAGGGACGTGTAAGTGCATGCATGCTTTTGCCAGTTTACACTGCCTCCTGTGATGTTCAGCATGTGAGAATGCAGCAATACCTCAACAAAAAACTACTGTTGCTATTTATGTGATAGTAAGATCAGTATAAATATCAATAACGTTGCAGATGTTGTTTTGAATCTCATATAGCCTGTGTATCACTTTTAATTACAAGTAGCTCTATTATGCTCTTTATCTTAAGCTTAATCATAACGGCATGCATGTCTGTGTTGACAGTTAGCTTGCTATGTCAACATATGTATGGAACTAACATGTGATTTTCATTTAAGCACTCGAACAGAGGCTCCCAGCAATGGTCTCGTAGGACCCCCAATCCTGTATGTTTTACTGCTTGAGCTGTTAATTAGCTAATTAGATTTAACTGGTGTATTGGGAACAAGGAAAACACCAATGTGCAAAGCGACCGGTTCTCCAGGACCAGGTCTGGGAACCTATGCACTAGAAAATAGAACTGATGTGTCAAAAATTTGCATTTGTTACATTTTTTATTTTATTTTTTTTTATGATACTGTATGCTTAAAGTACTTCTGATGTGAAGTGCTTCGTGGAATTTTATGTGGAACAAAAGATGAATGTCAGACAGATGGCGGAGAAATGCCTTCATGTATTTCTGGTATGAATTAGCGGCCTTTAGAGTTGAAAGAAAAACTGTGCATTCTTATAAATATAGCACTTTGGTACTTACACTTGTTTTTATTCATCATGTTGGGTACAGTGTCTGGTGAGAACAAAATACAGCTTGTGGTATTTTGTTATAGTTTTCCTTTTTCAGTCAAAGTTTTAGGTTTTTTGATGTTTCAATAGTGTTTGTCCAGGGTGCAAACAATCCTGTTGATTTATTAAAGTTTTGATTAAATTGAAACTTTATTTAAACCTGACTTTAGCCTAATCTCCAGGACCTCAGTAACGGTCTGCGATGGCCTGGCGAGCTGTTCAGGGTCGACTGAGATGGGCGCCGGCCTCCCTGCGTCCCTAATTAGGATTATACGGTTCAGAAAATAAATGAATACTAATTTCACAATATTTTTTTGGAATTAAACCTAAACTTAATGTATGTATGAGAAGATTAATAATTAAATAAATAAATAAATAAATAAAACAAACAAATAGTACATTCCAATTTCCTTATGAAATCCCCCTTTAATTGGTTCATGCTGAATGTGTATATGAAAGTAGGACATAGTAAGTGTGACAGCATAGGAAGTGCTGTCAGATTGGTACTAGTTTTGATGTTCTCTGGGCCTTGATGAATAAGGTCAGTGCTGATGTTGTACCTCATTTGTGTCTCTTTCCTCAAGTGTCATCCATTTTAAACATAAGAGTTTTGAACTTTGTGATCACACATTTTAAGACATGTGGGCTTGTGGGTGTCTTTAATCCCTCAGAAGGTGAAGAAGGAGGATGAGGAGCATCCTGTCACAGTGAAGAAGAAGAAGACAAAAGAAGAGCTCGAGGCAGCCAGGGCACTCAAGATTAAGAAAAAGGAGGAGGAGGAACAGCAGCGATGGCGTTGGTAATGTGTCTGGGTGACAGTGTATGCCGGTCTGGTCTCAGCAACTAAAACATACTTTCTGTTATTCAAGGTGGGAGGAGGAGAAATATGAACATGGTATCAAGTGGAAGTTTCTCGAGCACAAAGGGCCTTATTTCCCCCCTGAGTACCAGCCGCTGCCAGACCACGTCAGGTTCTACTATGATGGTACAGTTTTGTTATTCTCAGACACCGAAATAGCCCAGGTGTTATAGGTTCAACCTGCGTTCTCATCATTGCAAAGTGTCCAAGGTGACTAGAATATAAAGTGATGTAAGACTTCTTAGATCTGAGTCCTGAATTTTAGTAACTGAGTACACCTGACCAAAACAAATGAGCTGATCGGCTCATTTCATCTGGAATGACTGACAGTTGCATAGGTGTTTTAAATTGTGCAATATTAACTGACACTGCCTGGAAGCCCTGCCTAAATCTTTGTGCATTAGTAATATTCATTGGTGGTAACTTTTTAGCGTGTGATGAACATTAATCTTCCCTATCTTGAAGAGTTTGAAAAACGGAGAAAGCGACTCTGTTGGTGTTGAAAATAACTAAAAGAGCAATAGCCACGATAAGTTATGAAAGTTCTAGACCAGTAGAGCAAAAACACCGTAAAAAAAACAACCTTCACTTTCATGAGTACTTTTGGCTAATATCTGGGCACGTTTTGGACTTAAAAATTTCAAAAAGTCATATATTTCTGTGATTGTAGTTTATACTTTCTGGGGAAAGGATGCTCTTGGTCTTGGTCATTTACTGTGCCTTTGTGAATTTTTTTGCTCATCCATACAAGCGTTTTGTAGTCCGCGTGTTCGGGGTCGGCATGGAGAGCTGCGTGTCCCCGGCAGAGTTTTAGATTACCAGACATAAAGAGCTGCATCTCCCCACTGAAGCTTTCAGCTAACAGATATAAAGAGCTCAGGTAATTGACTCTTTGAAATTCAAATAGGTCATTTTTGAGATCCATGCAAATCCGGTATAAACGTTCTTGTGTATCAACATTAGCGCCGACATCACTGGTCATGACATGTCAGTCTGACATATCTGGTCAAGTTCAGTTACTGGCTTCTTTTAATGTGGCTTTGGAATATATTCTGTGAATAATACCATCTATTAATGAACATTATTGATTTCTTTAGAGTCATAACTTTGTAAAACTTTGTAGAATGTTCATTCTTTTTAAAATTTAATAAATGTCCCCCAGAATATACCCGAGACCAAATAATGAGCCAGATGGGTGGATAGGTTGGTGCTACTAAGACCACCAAATGGACCTGGTGTAGGCTGGGGATTAGGGGTTGACTTTTGCTGTCCAGATGAATTACAGGTTAAACACTAGCTGTTTAGTGTACAACTAGCTGGTTTTTTTTTTTGTTAAACAGTTAATGATAACAAATTTTGCCCGTTTCAACTGCTATTTATTTGTATAGATTTTACAACATGCCTCTTGTCTACTCCAAAAAGTTTAGTCCAAAAGCCACTTACACGTAGGTAATATGTCAGAAATTAAAAACTATAAACGGGATTTTCCTCAAGCTATGCATGCTTAAAAGGCTAAAAAATTCTGTCAGGATTTTCTTAGGTACACCAACACTACACAGTTATGCTAGAAAATTGGGTCTCATTTTAAAGCTTAGGATATAAGGTACAAAATGCTACCAGTAACTCAAAATTCATAATTTCTGAATTAATACCAAATTTTCTGTGATGGGTCACAAATATGCACACTTGAACCACAAGCTTTAGTCTGTTAATTATATGATCTAATCAGAGCCCTATTTTCCCAGCGTTCAGGTTTTTTACCAGACACGGAAAAAAAGAATAATCTGTTTCCAGATGTAAAAAATTCCTGTGTGTTACTTTAAAACTTTTTAAAAATTCTGTGACTACTTTAATTTATTTTATTATTTTAAAAAAATAGATATCAGAAAACATTCCCTATGCTTTAATCAATTCCATGCACTGAGTGGGGTGACTTGTCAAAGAAAATAAAACAATAAACAAGCAATTATCTTCAGTTTCTTTAGTTATATTTAGGTAAACAGACCCAGGTGTTTCTCTGTGGGGATCCTTTCCATGTTGTGAGTCAGTTGTAATTATAATACAAATCTTTCCAAATATGTGAAAACAAGCAGTTATTTAAAAGCAGTTGCTTTTTAAAATATTTTTAGTTAAAGGTTTACTGCAAATTCTTTTTTTAGAAAATGATTCAAAACAGCTTATAATATAGAAAGCTTTTGAAGGAAGAAAAAAATGGGTCTACAAGACAAATCTAGCAATTAGTATTTTTAACACGTTAACTGTGTAAAAGTACATTTCATTTCTTCTGAATGTTAGAAAAGGGATTTTTAAATGACTGAATGACTTATTGACTTGCTAGTAGTTTTCTTGTATGCTTAAGAGAAGTAAACATGTCCTGTAGTGATCTGTAAGTGACTAATGACTATTTAATACTTGGTCTGTTCACAGGAACAGTGCAGTCTCACTGGTCAGCTATCTCAGGATTTAAAATTGATTCAGAGTGTAAGATGCTTGAATTAAAATTAGGGACATTTAGCTTGTCATGGTCACTTGGAGCAAGTAGCTCCCAGTAAAAGGTCATTATCATCATGCTTTAAAATGGAAAACTAAGGCATAAAATCTTGTTTTTTTTGTTTTTCTTGTGTTTCCATGTGGTAGCCAATGAGGTTAGAAGGGATTGTAGCCCACTAGACACTTCATCCTCGAGGTCTGTTTCTCAGGGTCAGCCAATAAAATCATTCATTCATTCATTTTCTCAACCACTTATTCCTAATTAGGGTCGCGGGGAGGCTGGCGCCCATCTCAGCCGACTCCGGGCGAAGGCGGGGTACACCATGGCTCGCCAGGCCATCGCAGGGCCATCAGTCACACAACCATTCGCACTCACACTCACACCTAGGGGTAATTTGGAACA
>JBCNYG010000004.1:22375114-22391653 GCA_039654305.1 Porochilus rendahli | reverse complement strand
GAGAGTGCAAATCTCTGTCAAGCAAACCTGACTAAAAACAAAACAAAAAAAAACATACACAGTGCCCCTTGCTGAACCTGCTGTATTACCAAGCTTCCAAAAATCTTCCTATCTCTAAAATAATTAAGAATCCTAAAGAGTCCTTTAAAAAAACAAGTCCTGGATCCAGAGTTTGGTCTTCCTTGTCCAAATCGCCACCTCTGGTAGACATTCTATGAAAATCTACTCATACCTTTTGTGTAATCTCACTAAGAAACACACCAACAGACAGAGGGTAAAACATGACCTCCTTGGTAGAGGCAGTAAAGAATCCAAAATTGCCATTTTATGTCAAGAAGAGATGAAATATACCTGTTCAGCATGGAATGCTCTCTGCCTTGAAAACAGAGCTCAACACAGACCACAGAGTAAATCTGTAAGTACCCAAATGCTGCAATAATTTAAAATTTCATAGTAGCCCTTAAAACATAAAGCTTACCAGTTGAGGAACAACTGACAAACTCGGCGTCTGTCTTAAAATCCATCTGGAGTCTCGGCTGTCTCCGTCTTTCAAGTGCATGTCCAATATTTATCCTGTATTGTTGTAGTGTCTCTGCCCTTGGAGCTGTTTGTAGGATGCTGAGGTATACATTAAATCTGCTCAGCATGCTGGCTCTTACTGTCAGAGAAGCAGTATTTCAATTTAGCATGTTTCCTGAATCTTTGTGGTCATTTTAGGATTTAGCACAGAAAAAAATTGACATACTTAGACCTTTAATATCAGAGAGTTCAAAACACTTGACCAAGTCATTCTAGATTCACGTGTCCTTGTTCCACTGGGAGGGTAACAACTGCTGTTTTGGGAATGTTTTGTTAAAGAAAAAGCTTGTAAAAAAAAAAGTATTGCACAAGCTTATTTTCTATTAATTTTTACATCATACTTTTTCATGTGGTCTCAGTAGGCTATTAGTCATCAGTGCTTTTTTCCTTTTCGTTCATCAGACAAAGATATAAACGGTACTCCATACTGAATTTCTTAAGGCAGAAGTTTTTTAATTTGACATGTATTTTTAAACAAGCTGCTCTTGATTGTGATGTGAGGCACCATGATGCTAGATTTTTAGCGCACACTACTCATTATGATTTAAATTACTGTGCACAAATGAAGTATGACCTTTTCAGAACCAGAAACATGTAGGTGTGTGGAAATGCTAACAAGACATTATAAAGAGCAGTGCAAACCTGACATGTACCACTCAGCCACTTTATGGTTGTTCAAACAAGCTATGAAAAAATACACGTGCTAGCCAGAGTATTTTATAGTATTCTGTTTGTTATTATGTTTTTATACAGCATCCTTATCTCGTTTAGTAAGGATATCAGGTAACCACAAGCCTGGGAAGTATGTTGGACTTGCAGTTACTCAGTAGTGACCGAGCTTAGAACTTGTCCAACCTTTTTGCCTATTTTTGTTTTATTGCCATGGAGGTGGCAGAGGTATTGTTTTCTGTCTTACCCAGGTGCCTATTATCTTGTATAGGTTCTGAAGTGGTTCACATGACCATTGTATATTGTTCCAGATTCTGATCGTTGTGCTGTCCAAACTACTGTCCTTTTTTTTTTTTTTTTTTTTATAAAAGATTCAACTTCACCTGTTGTTTACATGATCTCCAGTCACAGTCAGTCAAGATCTTTTTTCCAGCTACATTTGTTGTGTGGGTCATCACTGTCCCTCCAGGTTTTTTTAATGTCCAGGAGACAGTTTTTAGCCCAATTTATTAATTTCAGCAACCTCTTTTAGTTATTTTATTTACTTGGTGTATGTATATAATAATTTGACCCTTCTGAAGCACAGTGACATCTCCACAACCGTTAGATATGTCTTCCTGACATGGATGTTGAAGAAATTAGACGGTACTCACTGCATCAGTCAAGTTTAAACTTCATGTTGACAGCTGAAACATTTCAGCTTTAAAATAATTATCCAGTCCAAGGATCTTGCTCATTTAAATTCAGGTATCGACAATTTTTAGGCAGGGCAGTGTCACAATCTGTCATATTTATTGTATTTGGCTCTTTTGTCTATTGTAACAGGGCTCTAGCCTTGATTTTCAAATAAAACTGAGTGAAAGTGCTATAATGCCAAATGTCTGTCCTAAAATAGTGCTTTACAAGAGATGGACCTTCCCAGCAAGGTGAGGACCGCTTGAACCTTTGTGCACTTTAGCTAAATGAAATCAATCTTGTTCCTGCAGAAGGCAAACATTAAAAAGGATCAAGGAGAAAGTCTATTCATTCCTGTTAAGCTATAGATACAATAGATTTGGGATTGGAACAAGCTGCAGTATCACATTTGAAGTAGTACAGCATTAATGATTTCACATTTTCCATTAATCTCTTTATATGTATGGCCAACCAAGAAAGATTATTGAACTTCACATTTATTTCCCTCGCTCTTCAGTGTTTTTATCATTTCAGATAGATTCTTTTGGAGTTCAAAGACGTCTTCGGAAGTTTTTCTTTTTTCCCCTTCCCCTGGTCAGATATGCCTGGTTGAACGAGAAGAGATGGATGATAGATGGTTCACTAGAAGAGGGACCCAACCCGAGGAGGGCCTAGAGCCTATCATGCAGAATTAATTTCGTGCTGCTTAGTGCTCAATGCTCTTGAAAATGCGATTTGTATAAAGGCATTGATATGCTAATCCAGACAACTCGCTTTCCTCCCGTATGAACAAATCCAATTTAACTTTTTTATTATAACACCGAAGCCTCGCCTTGCCTCAGTGAGCACAGTCCCCGCCCAATGTGCCACTGTCTGTCAGAAGGAGTGAGCGAGGAAGTGAAAGATTGAAAGGAGAAGGGGGAAGAGATTGATATGCGTGTGCCTGATGTCATTGCATAACCCAACGTCCATGCTCATTAAAAAAAAAATTTTGGTCGAATTCCTAATTATAAAATACTCCCTATCGCTGATGAATGTATCAGCATGCATGTGATGTGATGACATCATTGCTTTCTCAACACACTGGCTTTTGCGGCGCTAAGTGAACAGTAATGAGGAAGTAGAAGGTTATGTGGAAGTGCACACTTGAGAGTGTGCACAGATAGGGCCGATGTGTAGATGTGTTTTAGTGCTCTCACTAATTAGCTCACATTAAATGCCCATTTGCACTAATGGGATGCACAAGAACACAGCATGCAGTGTAGATATTCTGTGTACTCAATACACCAGGGTAGTTGAAGTAAAATTTGTGTAGTCACATAAACTTCTTTGCCAACAAAGAAACAGATGAGCAACTATAATGAGTGAATGGTGACAAGTGGTACCTCTTAATCATAAGTGGACAAATCTGTAGCATAGCATGGCATAAGCACATTTTCTCCCCGAAACCAGTCAGCTGCGCCATTTCAAACTGCTGTTCATGCTGTGCAACACACTCCAAGGGAAGTGCTTACACACACCATTCCACATGCATGAGCTCAAAGATGGACGTTATTGGCTTTTGGTGCTGTGATCGACAGGTGAGAGAGTAGAGAACCACTGGGATGTAGAATCATTTGGATGCAACCTTGCAATAATATGATTGCTGCGCTGTTGTACCACTCAGGAGGAGTATGCCTCACTTATGTATTGTAACATACAGTGTAACTGTAATGATGTACTTTGCATACTTTCCAAGCGCATGAGCTAGCTAAGACATAACCTGAGGGACATTATAGTGTTACTTGTTAAGTGGATTTATTGGCATTTACAAATGATGATCTTTGTAGGATGAGAAATGTGCAGGTGTGTGATGCATTGAGCAGAACTTTGAAACTAAAGATGCTGATTATTGATTTAAAGGGTTTTGTGAGACCCCTTAAGAAGCGGTTTAAAGTTTAGTGTACGTTTACTAGCTGCAACCTGGTTCACTACAGACGTTTATATGCAACCCTTGCCTTTGTGGTGGACTCAACATTTTATATCATTAAGCATTTTATGATAAAGGCATCACATTTAGGTTTGATGATGATGATGATGATGATGATGATGATGATGATTATAATTATATAGTACAGTAATGTAATTTTACTGAGATCCAGAACAGTGGCCAAAGGCATTTGTATTGCGTGGTTGTTTTGAGAAATACAGAATAACAGAAATTATTGGGGAATGATACATGATTTTTGGCGACAGCATAAAGTCACTGTGCATATCCAAAAATATTGCAATGGGAAATGTACTTTCCAGGCACAAATTGGCCTGAAACTCTAGAATAACATTGTCTAAACATCAACAAACCTTCCCGAATACAAATCTTTGTTGCCTGGGGTTTAAAGCATACCTTGACTTTGGAACTGTGTATTTTCAGCAATACTGAACCAAACTTGCTCAGGTTAAAAAGTGCTTGCTGAGAGAAATTTAATCTTTTAAAAATAGCTAGCTTTGTGTAGAGTTAGGAAAAAGCAAACATTTTTACTTTAGGCAAGACGTGTATGATGATCGTTGTTCTAAGTGCCTGTTGTTTGCTTCTTCAAACTGGGTATGTTTGGCTGTGTGATGGTGTTTTTAAGTGTCTAGTTAGGCTTGTTGTTTGCGCACGGTTTGCTTTGGTCTCGTATGTATTACATATTGCAAGCTTTATGTTCTTTTTTACTTATATTGAGGAACTTCCACACTGACGACTTATGTGAAGCTTAAAGTGAGCACAACTGTGACGTTATTACCTGCACCAGAACCATATGGACTGGCTCAGAAAGGGGAAATATATGCAACTGCCTGGCAGATCTCCGGTCAGGGTTAGTCATACTGAATATCGTCCAATTCCAGTCTCCAGCTGGTTACTCGGTGCATTTCGGATTTTAGGGATGAAGGAGTGTTAGATCTTGTCTTTTGATCTATGTTGTTTCTTTAAATACCTGTCAGGGATTGGATATACAAACATCTCATTTTTGATTTTCAGTTTTATTCGTTTTCACCTTACAAAATCCATATTTGGTAGTCATGTTGAGAATTGGTTGCCATGGTCCCCAGGGGCTATATTTGAAGTGCCTCCCATTCTAAATCTGATCAGACTGAGTTTTTCTACCCAGTGTGATGCTTTTATCATAAAAGCCACAATTGATATACTCAACTGCCTTACTTGAAAGGCTGAGTCTATGAGAAGACATGAGCTCCTGTTTCCAGTCATGTAGCTAGTCTGCAGTCCAATGAAAATCCTTTAATAAAATGCAGTGATTGCAATAAAATGCATGGAATAAACCACAACAGAAGATCTGCTACAGAAGCTGAGCTTGTGACTAACACAGTAACTTTTTTTTCCATATTTATGACCCCTGTTCTGTACAATTATACATGTTATTTACTAATTGTCTGTATTGAATTATTTATGCAAAATGCTCAATACATTACCACTCAGGTCATGCTGCGATGATGTCAGAGCTGATTTGTTCATTGTAATGGCTCTTTGAGCTGCCGCATGTGTCAGAAAGGCCAAACACTTTGCAGTCCATTTCACTCGTCCCCTGCGCCTCCATCCCTCTCCGGCTTATACACGCGCTGCCCCAGGGGTGCCATTTGGGCGTTCATGTGTGTGTTTGTGCGTGTGACTGAGTGTGTACACGCACAAAATGAACAGAATGAGGTGTTGTTCGAGAGAAATGGGGTCACTCTTTTGGGAGATTAAAATTGAAATTTCATGTATGCGGTCCCCTGGCGCTATCCCCAGGTAGCAGATTACAGTGATTCGCTGTTAGGAAGACATTTAACAATGTGAAAAAGAAAAAGTGGGATATATAATACAACCAGAGTGACGTTAAAGTTGTCCCCCGAGCCGTGAAGCAAACCCCCCCCCCCCATTTAAGCATTTCTGCCCTTCTGTTTCACCTCCTTCCTGTGCTCTAGAGATCGAGTGATCATTAGCAGCGAGGCAGGTCAGCGCTTAGATTTTCTCAGGTGGTTCGGATTAGCACGAGATTTGCGTTCCATTAAGGCTGCCATTAACTTGGTATGCACTCAAGCAAGAAGCTTATTCAAATTGATTTTTTTGCAGATGTTGTTAGAACTATGGCTCATGTTCATGTTTCTTGGATGCCTGTGCTTCTTATAGGTGTTGGATCAGAATGCATTGTTTGAGGCAGTGGTGTGTGTATACGTGTGTGTGTGTGCAGGAGATGACTCTGGAGGAACGGGTTCTGATCACTGACCTCAATAAGTGTGACTTTGGAGAGCTGCATGCCATGCACAGGGAGAAGGTGGAGGCAAGGAAGAACATGAGCAAAGAAGAAAAACTGGTGTGTGTACCGGCATCCAGAAACCAAAAGAATCATGCATATGATAGCAAAAAATATTTCCGACAGTTAATTCTTAACGTGTTATTTCTATTTCGTTTCAGATAATCTTCCATACTGAAATCAGGCTACACAAATCACATGCAGTATAGAATTTCTTACCTCTGCCTGTTTTCAGGCAACCGATGAGGTATATGCAAGGGAAAGCAAATGATGGTTTATTAGTGACATATCACTCTTGATATTTCCAACTCAATTTACCAGTCGATTTATGTTCCCAACCTCACCTATGGTCACGAGCTTTGGGAAGTGCCCGAAAGAGCGAGATCACGAATACAAGCGGCTGAAATGAGCCTTCGCAGGGAGGCAGGGCTCTCCCTTAGAGATAGGGTAAGAAGTTCGGTCATCCGGGAAAAGCTCAGCGTAGAACTGGGTAGGATGCTAGTCCATCGCAGATGATCTTCCCAGTATTTTAACTGGTATCCATTTATGCTGCTGGGTGGACAGATGGACAAAGGCACACTTGTTTTTAGGACCATGCCCAGGGGTCTTAGCACGGTGGGCGTCTAAGAGGGATTCGAATCCACAACCTGTGGATCATGCGCCCAGCACCCTAACCACTACACCACCGCAAAACACGCACACTTTGTAGGAGTAGCTTGAAATAATAAGTTGTTGATGAATGTTTGGGTTATAATCTGTAGCAAAGGTTTATACAGGTTTTTGTTGCAATCGCGATTATAGTTTGCCATTCAGACAGTTAAGTGTTTAAAAGCTGCTGTTACATGGGTATTTGTACCCGGAACAAGTAGCCTTAGTTCAACTTCCTGTTTAAAAAAGTTTTTTATTCTTGAACAACTTGACACCAGTAAGCAAAATTTCTTTCACTTTTCGAAGTCATTCCAAGACGTCTTGTTCCGGGAGCACCTTGCAATCAGAATGCTATCAGTGACATATCGAAGGGTTTACGTATATGTTTACAAAGTTACCGTAACATAAAAATGCTACATTTATTTATCTAGAAAATAATAAATAAAATAATTTCAGGTGTAATTGAGGTTAAAAAAAATAAAAATTGTGCATTCTGCTATTATTTTATCATCAATCCCTCTTTCAAATATTCATGTTGCGTTAAGATTTTTTTTTAATTTTTGTAATTTTTTAAACCCATCAGGTTCTTAAAGAGGCCAATCAGAAGGTTCTGGAGGAGTATGGCTACTGTATGTTGGATCACCATAAGGAGCGCATTGGCAACTTTAAGATTGAGCCTCCAGGACTGTTCCGTGGCAGAGGAGAGCATCCTAAGCAGGGCATGCTGAAGAAGAGGATCCGGCCGGAGGATGTTATCATCAACTGCAGCTGGTAAAGGCACACAGGCTCAAAGGATTCATCTGCAGAGTGATAGAAGATCTTGTGTTAATCTCTTCTAGTGCCAGAGTATACTGTACAAGCCCAAGGCTTTTTCAGAACAAGTTTCTTCGGGTCAGCACTTTGTGCTTACTCTTGCACGTTTTTAAGGACTCCATATTGGTTTGATGTGTGCTGGCCTGAGAAACCCTCTGAAATTATCAGACGTGACATTTTCTACTCAGTGCAGTTTGGAAAACTACAGGTATTCCTGAATATGTGCATCTTTTACACACACACACACACACACACACACACACACACACACACACACACACACACACACACACACACACACACACACACACTTTAACTTAACATGCTTATGAAAACACATTACGAATACAATTTTCAAACTTCAATAGAGAACAAGTTTTCGCTTTATCAGTATTGTCCACATCAGTCTGTTTCATGTGCCTGGTGTGGCATTTAAACAAGGGCCTCACTTTTATCGTTATCTCTGATCATGCTAATATCAGTGAGGAGGTAATCATAATTCAGTCCACTCTGCTTTATTTTCTATAATAACTTTTTCTTAGACCATTTCAAAACTTTCGGTCTGATGAAATCATGAGAAATTAGAACAAAAACACTCATAAAACATCTCCGAGACATCCAAGGGTAATAGTCAACTGTTTGATGTCTGGTCTATATGTCTGGATATATTTCCAAAATTACTAGAATTTTATAAAAATACAGTTGTGCCTGGCTGAAGCCTCCACATTGATGAGTACTTAAGTATTACTGCTAACCATGAATATGGATTGTGATGTGGAGTCATTGGCTTTTTGTACGTTGGATTTGTTTTCTTGCTATTGAACTTTACTGCCATCTACTGGATTTTGCAATGTATGACATTGTCGAGTGTAAAGTCCTGCCAAGGCTAAGTGTCCTCTCTCGCAATGTGAAACTAGTGAAAGGTAAGCTGAATCACTGGTTCCGCCCCGTAACTTGGATCAACCTCAGTGTTTAAGGGGTTCTTCCTATGCCCAGGCTACAAGCTTCCACCAAGTTTCATAGAAATTTGCTTGGTAGGTTTTGCACATTTCTGCTTGAAATCTGACAAAACAGCACTGAAAAGATAACCTACTTGGTTCAGATATTGACACTTGGCTAAGATTTAGACATCATCTTGCGTATTGTTTGTTTTTACTGGCTGTTTATTCGTCATGTTAGCAGGCAGACAGCCAAGGAAGACATCAATGCAGTTTGGTGAAATATACTTACCTTTTTTTTGTTAATGGTAAAAAAGTCTCAGAACCGAATTTCCACTACAGTAACCACTGTTGACTCATAAGGTTGTAGGTTGGATGGTCATTGATGGTTCCATTTTTGTGTTTCAAAACAAATATGGCCCGTCGTTTCTGGGTGGGTTTTGAATATTCTCCCCGTGCTTGCATGTGCTTCCTCCACGTACTCTGGTTTTCTCCCACAGTCCAAGTACATGCACAGTAGACTAATTGGCTGTTCTAAATCACCCTTAGGTGTAAGTTTGAGTGTATGAATGGTTGTATGTGTGTTGGGCCTGCAATGGTCTGGCAGGCTCTTCATGGTGTACCTCACCTTCGCCCAGAGACGGAGAGAGATTGGCCCCAGCCGCCCTGCAACGCTAATTAGGATTAATTGGCTTAGAAAATAATTGAATGAATGAATGAATGAATGAATGAAGGGAATGTGTTTGTGCAGGTTTCTTCACCCTACTAGTCAAATAAATGTGAACATGCCAACCTATTGTCGTTGAATGTGATTTCTGATCTGGCCTACAGTGATTCCCGTATCCCAGCACCCCCGTCTGGACACAGTTGGAAAGAGGTGCGACACGATAACACCGTAACTTGGTTGGCCAGCTGGAATGAGAACATCCAGGGTTCTTGCAAGTATGTCATGCTCAACGCAAACTCGAAACTGAAGGTATAAACTTGCGCTCTCTTCTCTGATTTCTTCCTCCATCCTCCGCTAATCCCTTGTTATTTCCCTCAGCACGTCAATCTATATTTGCCTTCCTCGGTTAATAGATTAGTTGTGATGACATTTAGCTGTAGTGCCGGGTGCTGGTTAATCAAACCAGAGCAGAGACCGAAATGTTTTCTGCAGCAGCGTGTTTCATCCCGTCCCCCTCGCCACGTGCTTCATCTTGTCATTTGTCTCGCTCCATTCGTTGCCTTTCTCACACACAATCAAATCAGGATGCAAAGCAATCAATTCCATCATTACTCAATTACCCGCATGTCACAATAAGCGAGGTTATTCCCACAGGAATGCAGATTAAAATGAGTTACGAGCTGCACCTACTCCTCTCCTCTCTGCCATTACTGCAGCTCTGCCTCACTGCCTACGACTGCTTTATTTTTCTCTCTGGCTTTCTTTTTGTGCCTCCTTTCAACTCGAAAGCAATAAGCACATACATAGTTGTCAGTTTGTCAGAGTGTTATTGTGGCAACATACAGTGTGCAGGGCTGCAGTGTTTTCCGACATTTAGGTTCATGCAAGCATAAAGCACAAGCTCAACTCTTCCTCTTGCGTTTAATCAGCAGTGAGTCAGTCTCATGGTGTTACATTTCAGGTGTGGAGAATATATGTGCCTGTAGAAAAGCCTAGTGTAAGCCTTAGGAAGGTTGTGTTAAGGTATCGATTTGACAAAATGATCATATCCTCATCTCTGGACACCTCTATGATATATCACGAAGTTTATGTAATAATGAAGTGCCAACAAGAAACAGTCTTGACTTCAATTCAGAGCAATATTTTAGTTTAATTTTAATAATTCCATACTTTTTCACTCTCTAAAATATTTAGTATTATTATATGGTGATGACGGTACGCACAATCTGTTTGGTCGATGCACGGGCAATAAATCGTGTATAGCCCGGTTCGTATCCGACCGGCAACTTGGCCTTAGCTAGCTGCACTATGCGCAATGATCTCTTGCAGCTTCCAGAGAAGCATTCGGTGCTTTATTGAAGAGAACAGCTATACAGGAATCATCCTGTGGGATAAAGAGTTTATGAAGTCTTGTGAAATACTGTCACGGGAAGGGAAACCAGCTGAAAGCTACCAAAGCCCTCACGGACACAGATGAAGTGAACAAGTCACAGCTCCAGAAATGCGACATAATAAACTACTTATTTACCTTGTTTGCTCGAGAGTTCGTCTTCAGCTCGGTCTGTACTTAACCTCGGGCTAAGATCTCTCTGTATAGATGTTTGACTTGGTTGATAAGTAGTTCATGTCCCGTACAATAAGCATCTTATCTGTAAAGTGAGTTTAATACCTTTAGAAATACTAACAGGACGTGAACCTGGTATTGACCACCTGATTTACTCACGAGGCCAATAAAAAATAATCAAAAACTTTGTGTAAGAATTAGAATTAAATGGAAATATTGCACCAATTTAGTTTAAGGTTCGAAATGATAAATACAAAAATATGAAGCAAATCTGGGACGTGCAGCAGCACCCATGTGTGAGCTGACATGAAATGATCCTAATCTCTATGTTGTGAAAATTGACACAGCATACTTGTTACCTTTTTCCTGCTGATTTGGTGTACACAGAATATGAAGGGAAAAAGATGTGATCACATTACAATTTACACAAAGGTCCTCCCACCCCTGCTCAGATATTACCTTAGCATATCAGGCTTGAGGCGAAAACAAGAGTACAGCACACAGGGCTCGTGGTCAACAACGTTCTCGGCTTTATTTCCAAAATCTCTGATAGGGGCATGGCTAGTTACAATGGAGTCACTCTACACAGGTGCAGAATCTTGACATGTGCTCCTTAATAAAAGAAATCAAAGCGTGTGCCGACGGTACTTTAACCGCTTAAGAACCCGCTGTCCTCATACGGGGGTTATCATATTTCCTCCCAGATATATTGTGCTCATGTCCTTGTAAGAAACCTCATATGAGGACCACTGGGTGTACTCTTTTGCCAAAGTTCTTCCTGTTTGAAGACATTGATCAAACATACATGGAAGTTATCCGGTGGTAAGAAAGAAGCGGTGTGGAGAAAGAAGACACACAACAGTGAGGTGACACACAACACTGCGGCCTGATGATCTCATCTCGGTACCTAAGGGCAGTCAGGCTATCTCTGGCGAGCACATGGAGGGCTGTATGGCCCCCAAAAGAAATGCCACCCCACACCATTACTGACCCACTGCCAAACCGGTCATGCTGGAGAATGCTGCAGGCAGCTGAACGTTCTCCACGGCATCTTCAGACTCTGTCACGTCTGTCACATGTGCTCAGTGCGAACCTGCTTTCATCTGTGAGGAGCACAGGGCGCCATTGCCGAATTTGCCAATCTTGGTGTTCTCTGGCACATGCCAAACGTCCTGCACAGGGTAAGCACAACCCCCACCGGTGAACGTCAGACCCTCATACCACCTTCCTGGAGTCTGCTTCTGACCATTTTAGCAGACACATGCACTTTTGTAGCCTGCTGGAGGTCATTTTGTAGGGCTCTGGCGGTGCTCCTCCTGTTCCTCCTTGCACAAAGGCGGAGGGCGCGGTCCTGCTGCTGGGTTGTTGCCCTCCTACAGCCTCCTCCACGTCTCCCGATGTACTGGCCTGTCTCCTGGTAGCGCCTCCATGCTCTGGACACGACGCTGTGACACTAGAGTGAAAGCACTGCCAGCCTTCAAAAGTGACCAAAACATCAACCAGAAGGCATCAGAACTGAGAAGTGGTCCATGGTCACCACCTGCAGAACCACTCCTTTATTGGGGGTGTCTTGCTAAATACCTATAATTTCCACCTGTTGTCTGTTCCATTTGCACAACAGCAGGTGAAATTGATTGTCAATCAGTGTTGCTTCCCAAGTGGACAGTTTGATTTCACAGAAGTGTGATTGACTTGGAGTTACATTGTGTTGCTCAAGTGTTCCCTTTATTTATTTATTTTTTTTTGAGCAGTGTGATAACAACAATGAATGGTGTAAGATTGAGTGTGAATGGTTTTATGTGTGTTGGCCCTGCAATGGCCTGGCAAGACTGGTTCTGGTTGTACCCTGCCTTCGCATAAAGTCAGCTGAGATGGGCCAGCCTCCAAGTGACCCTAATAAGGAATAAGCAGCTTAGAGAATGAATGAATGAACGAATGAATGAATGCATGAATAACAACAGCAACAACAATAGGAAGAAGAAGAAGAAAAAGAAAGAAAGAAATAAAAGAAAATGAAAATACAAGAAAAGAGCTTGATATTTGCCATTTTTATTTAATAATTAATTTCGTTTTGAAATCACGAACTCCCCTTCCTGTCATCTGTTTCTTTTTCCGTACAACTTTAATCTGTTCTCGGCCCTGCAGGTAATCTGACACATTCTTCACAGGGCTTTTGCCAGGTAACAAAGTACAGGCTTACAGAAAAGCAATATTAGCCAGAAATTGGAAAGAATTCATCCGTGTTGCAAGGGAATGAATTCAAACCTGCCAGCGTGTTTACCCCTACCTTGTAGTATCTCTCTCTCTTTCTTACACACACACACACACACACACTATGCTCTCTCTTTCCAGCCGAATTTTTTTTCCCCACACAACTGATGAACAGCTGACCTTTGACCTTGGACTGTAATGGCCAGAAGTCTAAAGATTTATTTTTAGCCTAGCTTAATGTCAGAGGTGAGCAGAAGAAGCCTTGGGTTTTCATCACTGCTCTTTTGCTGCTCATAATTTTTAATTATCATATATAATCCTTGGATATGAGGAATCCAATCGTGCCCATGTTTCATTTAACCAACAGTGAAATTAATAATCCTTTTTCCTGTCCACAAGGTGAAAGGAGACTTTCTCCCCACACCGTCAGGAGTCTGTCTCTTTCTATATCTATGTGTATTTCTGCATGAATTGGGAAGTACAATATTGTAATCAGGTGCAGTATGTCCTTCATGGTTGACATGCAGCCTTGATATGGACTTGTTTACCTGCATAATAGAGACGGAAACTCGTCTCTGACTGTTGCCAGATGCAAGTCTGCAGAATGATTGCTTTTGTATGGCGTGAAGGATGGAAGGATTGGAATATTAACAGAGCAATGCTATGGACTGTACAAACACTATTATGCACATGTGATAATACAGGGCAGCACGGTGGCACAATAGTTAGCACGTCCAACTCACAGTAAGAAGGCCTGGCTTCGGGTTCTGGGCTTGGCGTGGGTGTTTGTGTGGAGTTTGCATGTTCTCCCCGTGCTTGCGTGGGTGTTCTCTAGGTACGCCAGTTTGCTCCCACAGTCCAAAAACATGCACAGAAGGCTAAGTGGTTGATCCAGATTGCCCCTATGTGTGAGGGTGAGTGCGAATGGTTGTATGCGTGTTGGCACTGCGATGGCCTGGCGAGCTGTTCAGGGTGTACCCAGCGCTCGCCCAGAGTCGACAAAGACGGGTGCCAGCCTTCCCCCTGCGACCCTAATTAGGAATAAGCAGCTTAGAAAATGAACGAATAAATGAATTAATATAAAAATACATTTCAGGACACACTAGAATACATTTTTTTAATGTTACCAATGTATATGTGTTATGATGAACACTGACGCATCATATTTTATGCTAATAATATGTAAATGAAGTGTCTTTAAGGTGTGTTATAGTAAGTGATACACACAAAACTCAAATCCTACTACTAGGATCACGGGGAGGCTGTGTATATCTCAGCCAACACTGGGAGAAGGTGGGGTACAAGCTGAACAGCTCACCAGACCACCGGAGGGCAACACACACTCAACCGTTCATACTCACATCCAGACCTAGGGATGATTTGGACCGGCCACAATGACCGCCACAGTCACAGTGGTGCTGGTACCTATCTGAGCTGGCACTGGGATACACCCTGAACAGCTCGCCAGACTATTGCAGGGCCAACACACACACACACACACACACACACACACACACATCACTCACACTTGCGGGCAATTTGGAACAGCCAATTAGCCTAATGTGTACGTGTTTGGACTGTCGGAGGAAACCCACACAAGCACGAAGAGGACATGACGAACTCCACACAGAAACGCCCTTACCGAGCTCCGGACCCAAACCGAGGACCTTCTTGCTGTGAGGCAGATGTGCGAACCATCACCTTATTCAATAATAGCTTAATAACTGGAGATACCGTTGTTCTGTAGCTGGTTATGAATTTCCCCTAGCAGTGTTCAGATGCAGTGAATTGTTTAAGATTTCTTAGCGCGTGGGTTGCTGAATTACGAACCATACCGAAGCATGCGTTCCAGGCATGTGTTCTATGGTGTGTTCTCATTCTTTTACCTTTTTGTACAACTTTTAGGCCAATTATCACAAAAAAATAATCCAATTATTAATACTTCCTCATCCGAGCACAAGCCCTCCTATTCAAAGCAGGCCCTATACACATGCGATCATATAAATGGCTGTGCGTTTGCATTGTAGGGCTCAAATTATAAACAAATGTTGCATTTACAAAAATGTTGCATTTCTTACAATACCATACGGGGGTAGTGAACAGCCTTGGCGGGGGTCTGCACTCTCCGAGTCCTTTTCTAGTATTATATCTTTATCTGAAATGCATTTACCTTTTCCTCTGCAGTCACATGAAAGCTTCGGGGGAAGGGGGGGGGGGTGTTTCACTGGTTATTGTGTTATACAGTAGTTTTTCAAGTATTGTTCCATAACAATTTTTTTTTTTTTTAATTCGGTATCAGCCGTCACCAGAAACAACACGGATAGTGGACGTCTGTGACAGCGCTGATAAAGTGTGGATTGGTCATAGACGGATCAACATGAAGAAAAAAAGTCCTATCTGTGTGGTTCACATTGCAGCAGTCTGAATACAACACACACACACGCACACACACACACCCTTCTCTACCTTCCCCTTATTTGCAATAGGTGTATTAGAGGTTAAGTACTCCAGATGTTCCTCAAGTGTCTCGGTCTTGGCTCAAGGGATTGAAGACAAGAGATTAAGAAAAGCTATGTTAAGTTAGCAGAGCTTAGAGGGAGAAAGCATGACGTTCAGACGAATATAGGATACTGTGTGTCAACCCATCCCCCCCCCCGCCCGGTGCACCTAACTGGGTTATCAAAGGCCGGCCGTGTCTTTCTCTCTCTGCGGTGCGGCGTATTTCTGCCTCGCGGTGGCCTGGCGAGCTGTCCAGGGTGTACTCTTCCCTCGCCCAGAGTCGGCTGACATGGACGCCAGCCTTCCCATGGCCCTAATTCGGATTAAGCGGTTCAGAAAATGAATGAATGAATGAATGAGTTTTTCCGTATGGTAATATGCCTTCTAGTTTGCGTCCCACTGTCACATGCTGGTCATGGGACCATGAAAAAGTATGAAGGCTTTTCTGTTCAGAAAGGTAAGTGTTCCTGTCAGATCACTCTTTAATCCGTGATGCATTGTTTTTCTTTCCTAAACAATTATTTGTGGCTTATGTAAATTAAATCTGTTCCATTATAAACCCCAGTGCAAAGAAAAGCAGGAAATTAAAACCTTTTTTCTCTCTTTGGTAATCAAATGTCCTTTTTCTGGCAGTGATGGCCCGGTGGTAGGGTGCTGGCTTACTGAACCGATGGTTGGGGGGTTCAAGCCCCACTATCACCAAGTGCTCCAGAGAATGAATGAATGAATGAATGAATGAATGAACATCCTTTTCCTTAAACCTGGAAAAAAAAAATCATAACACAGCTTCTGTGAATTTCTTGGCAAAGTTTCAGAAGACAGAAGGCCATTTCACCCTTCAGGGGTGCACTTCGAAAAAGTTCTATCATGCTTAACATTAAGTTAACCTTACCTTCGGAAGATTCTTGAAATTACAGAAATTTTAACTGAAAGAGGGCGGCACGGTGGCGTAGTGGTTAGCACGTCCGCCTCACAGCAAGAAGGTCCTGGGTTCGATTCCCAGCT
>JBCNYG010000004.1:22350296-22363234 GCA_039654305.1 Porochilus rendahli | reverse complement strand
AATCAGTAAAGGCTTTGTATTTCTGTAAGCTTGATACATCACATCACCTAGGGCTGCATAAGAGTGCTCTCACACTAAGAGTATTCCAATACAAAGTGCATTGAAATCTGGCTGCTTTTTTTCCCCCTCCTGAGCAGAAAAGTTCCTGAGTTGCTGAGTGCTTTCTTTCTTTTGTCATAAAGCCGATAAGGTCACAGCTCATGGGGCAAGCAAGTAAAACTAACCCAAAGGATGGAGTGCTGGTGGAAAAATGACTCGTATTAGTGCATAAGGGGGACATCATACAGTCTATATAGATAGCGTAGATAATTAGCAAGAAGGCAGAAGTGGTAACGGGGTTGTTATGGTTACATTGCACACTGTATGAGCTCATTCCTTTCAGAGGTGTTATAAGGTGAAAAAGCGGTTGGTGTGAAAGCAGGGTAAGATGTCCATTGTCGGTTTCAGCAAAATACAGGTTTTCGGATGAACCGGAGAATCCTTTTTGCATCGAACAAAAACATGCAGTATGTGTAACCCTTAAAAAGAATAATAACAGGAATAGGAGGAATCATCTTGAAAATCTTTTGCTTTTATTCCAGGCCTACATAAACAAATCAATATATTTAATGAATCTTGTCATGAATGTATCGACTACACAGATTTGTGCAAAATATTGGAGTTGATGAACTTGATTATTTTTTTATCTTTTTTTTTTTAATTGCTGATAATTTCCGGAAATTATAAATTACGGTTCGCATTGAGGTTCCTAGATTTACATTGGGGTCACATTAAGGTTAACTAACACCAAGTAATATTAATTTACCAAAGGTGTGGTGAATATCACTGAATAGTCCCAAAGAAAAACAGTCGCTGGGAAAATTCAGTGGGGAATTATAAGCAAGGATTGAATGAGGCGATGTATGATGGTGAAAATTATTCAGTCGAGGACTTGATATCTGTAGAAGGTCCTCCGAGATTAAATATTGTACAAAAATCGAACTCTACAATAGTTTTATTAGTCGTTTAAAGTGTTTTCAGAGCAGACAGTCATATTACTGTGTTGCACGTGTCAGTCATGCAGTAATCATTCAAGTTATCTGATAACTTGTGCGATAATTGTTACCCCTTGGAAATGAATTAATACCAAGAATTATTTGATGGCTTTCCACCTGACACAAATATGAAAGTGTCTTGGATAAATATTTATATACATTACTACAACTAGATTATACCTGGACTGAAACAGCTGACATACATTCACTGTGTGATGGTTGCGACTGGTTCTGAGATCGGTTCTGAAAAAAAATAGGTTTTAAAAAAGGAAAAAAGCTTTGCAATGTGGCCCTTCCATTTTCAACGGGAAAGAAGCGTTTTATTTAAATAAGTTTCAATAGATGTGATCATGAAGCTCACATGATCATTTTCACACTTTAGGAAAGGGAAAATGAGCCATAAAATCTTTTTTGTTTGTGTTTCTTATGTGACTGTATGGGGTTTACTACACTTACATTTAAGGTATTTGGCAGACGCCCTTATTCAGAGGGATCTATTTACCTGAGCTTAAATTAACTAACATTTAAGGCCTCATGGGCCCAACAGTGGCAGATTGGTGGTATTGGGGATTTAAGCCAGTTATGACAAAGATTACAGAACACACTTCAGCTCTGTTTGTGAAGTCTATGGAGCTCACCTGTTCTTGTTGTGGTTAAAATATGTAAAAAATACACTGTAATAATCTTAATTTAGGTTTTTTGAAATGGTCACTTGTAGCATATACTAAAATAATTATTTGCCACTTGCTCAGTGGATGTTGCTGAATTGAATAGTCCCCTCAGTGCTCTGTCTTGGCCACAATTCTGCAACGTTCCCCTCGTCTTAGGCAAATAGCTGTTCATTAGTTTGAGATATCGTCAGTACAGTGCAGTATAGACTAAATGACATGATCAGCGTAATACTGCATTAGGAGCAGTATGAAACGAAACTTTAATTATCTCTGTATGTATGTATGTCTTCAGAACAGAGGCTGAAGAGCACGTTCCAGGATTTACATCTTTAGAGAGCAGAGGTCAGAAAGTGATCAACGTACTGAGACGTGTAGTAATTAAATATTGCCTAATTCATGTGGATTTATTTTAAATTGCATATGCATTAGTCAATGCAGGAGTTTCATTTATATTAAATTAATGGCTTATATTGTGAGATGTGGATGTTTACAACTAATGTGGGTGAACCAAAGGATTTTTTTAATGCATTTTGCTCTCAAGAAATCATTTTATAATTAATAAATAAGATGTAATTAAATTGATGTCTGCTCAGTTGTTTCTGGATTTTTTTCTTTTTTTTTCCAGAGGTCAAGGTTTTAATAGTGATAAAAACATCAGCGGGGGGTGTGGAAAGGAGCTACTCATGGCACCCAGCCTTGTAGCAAGACGCATGATCATGGTTTTGAAAAAGGACAGGGATTTCAAGGCTGAACCTTGAAACAAACTCAAACTCAATTACCTTCTTTGACACGCATCCCTCACATATAGACACGGATATTTTTTTTAAATATAATTTTTTTTTTTTTATGCAGCACATTTTGTGGATGGCTGCTTAATTTTCAGGTGTGTCTCATCTATTACTCTATGCTCAGGGTATACCATGCTCACAGTAGAAGCCTCTGACAATTTCTTTGGGTTCAGTGAAAGGTAACATGTGGTATTTTTGGAATAAGTGGAGTTGGATTGCTTTGCATAATTGCCTGCCTATTTTTGAGACGGTCAGAAAAATGTTTTCTGATTTGCATAGTCTCCCTTCATCTAGCTGGTAAAAGTGTACACATAACAGCTTCATATTACCGTCAGGCAAGCTCATTATCACCGATTCTCCTTTGGCGTAAAGATATAGAAGTTCAGTCAAAGACAGATTCTGTGTCCTTGACACAAAAATTCTCTTCCAACTTGTTAAACTAACTGCTAAATCTTGTTGTGCAGTGGGAAACTGTACCATTTGCTTTTGTTGTCTGTTATTTCTGAAGACTGGGTACAAGTTTTTGCATGCCAAAATGAGTAACTTATGAATTAC
This sequence comes from Porochilus rendahli, assembly GCA_039654305.1. Taxonomy (NCBI): domain Eukaryota; kingdom Metazoa; phylum Chordata; class Actinopteri; order Siluriformes; family Plotosidae; genus Porochilus; species Porochilus rendahli. The sequence continues at coordinate 22,360,186 of JBCNYG010000004.1, read as the reverse complement.
TTAACCATTGTTCCCCAAAGGGGGGTGAAGCCACTGAATGGTTCTATTCAAATCAGTGATTTCCACCGGGCCTGTGGTGAATAATTAGTATTTATTTTTTTATTTATATAGTTAAAAAAGTAAAGCTTAATTTATTTTGCATTTTGTTGCATATTTTAACCATTACCAAGGCAGGCCGGCTGAGTTTTACGTGCTGAGAGCCGAGTTAAATACTGTGTAGCTGAACATGTGTTATTAAACCATTTCAGTTTTAGTATATACAACACAGAAACAAAAGAAAAGCAAATTACAACAAGAATGTTATAGTTTATTTTAACCATGACAGAGACGGGTTGAGCTAAGTAGAAGTACACACGAACACTAACACTCAGGTTGTTAGGATTCATCAAGTGTTTTTGCTGCGTGCAAGCTATCAGACTCGTTCCTTATATTGTTAGCATGTTGATTTGAAATGAAGTGCTGGAGTCAGATGTTTTTGCTAGCTCTGCACATTTAAACCACTCTTCAAACACAAGCAAAGTTACAGTTTGAGTGCAGAGTGTTTGTATGATCAGAAATATATTGGAAGACAAATTGAGAAAACTCAGAAAGCAATTCGAAGCAGACCGGTGCATGAACCTCGGATGCCGTGGAGGAAATCTTGAATTTGTGATGTTCCTGGGAAGAAAAATGTCAATGTGTGAAACATCACACCCTTGAATCGCCATGTCGGCTGTCACTTATAACACAGACGTTTGTCCCAGTTCTGTTACTACCACTCATTCGGGCTTAAAGGTGGAACGAAATGACACGCTGTTTTGTATTCTGACCTTTTTTCACAGCAGGGCGAAGTGAAATAAAGGCACAATTTCTGCCTTGAACAGGTTGTGTAAAAGGGACTGTAGAAAGATGCTGTAGTATCTCATCTTAATTTTTTCACTGAGCACAGTTTACAGTCTTTTCTGCTTGGATTGTCGTTATTAAGCATCGTATACACCGTACATGTTTAGGTCATTATCGATCGTCACTTTGCATTGTGTGTTCATTAACGCAACAGCATAGATTACGCTTTTACAGCACATTTCACATAGACAACTAAATGCGCCTGGTAGCAGGCTGATCTGTACATCTGTATCGACGCACTGAAATAAAGCCAGATTAAATTGCAAAGCCAATATCATTATTCTGCCTTTCTTTCCACCCATACTGAAACAGTGAAATAGGATTAACATGCAAAAGTCTGAGGGCATATTGCAAAATCTTTCTTTCTAGTTATCCAAACTGGCTGTAGTGAAAGATTGAAGGAGAGTTTTCACGGCACAATGCTTGTGGGTCGCAGGCTTCAGTCATCTAGTGCACAACATTTATAGCCAAGCAGTAAACATGACAACTTTATTTAAGATGGTTAATTTGTCGAGTTACTGATGGGATGGCGTGAGCTGCAAGTCTTGTGTGGCTCTGCCAGCACAGCTGTAAACGGCATTAAATTAAACTTGACACACTGCGCTAACGTGCTATTTTGGCTCTGCACTCAGACACATTTAAAAGCGCAGTGCGCTGCAGTACACAGCCAGAACAACAACAAAAGTCACTGTGCTGTTATTATGGAGTGTACTATATCTCTGTCTGTGTGTGCTGCAGTATCTCTCGGGTCCAGATGTGTCCGTGATGCTTCTGGCTCGCTCCTCTGTTCTGTCTGGAGTTCCAACCAGGGTCATTAACACAGATAAATACACTGCAGCTAGAACCGCCTGTTGAAGCCAAAATCCACTCACACTTCACGTCCTCTGCTATGCTTTCATAGGCATTTGAGTGGATATATGCTATTATAGATCTGACATAATGAATAGACAAGTAGCTCCATCTGGAAGCTACTTGACTGCGCATAATTTGTGCTTATGTGTGTGCATGTCCCTTGTGACTGCTGTGTGATCAGGTGTGAGGTGTACATAGGTGTTTGTGGGGGATGCAGATTGCCCGATAGCATTTATGTTGGACTGTTCGGTTAACCTGCAAGTACACAGCTGGTGTCATTACGCTTTAGTGTCCTCCTGAGCATCACAACTGTTTTTCATTTCAAATGCAGACGGCGTGATGGCACACGCTACGCTTTTAAGATGATCCCCACAGTGACCATTCAGCCACAGTATAAACGTTCTCCTGATAGATACAGAGTCCTAGTATATTTGCAGTGTGTAAACAGCTTGACACATACACACACACACACACACACACACACAATCCCCCCAGCCTGTTAGGCATCTGTTGACTTCAGCTTTTTTCCCCACTTCCCACAAAATCCTCAGCTGCTTTTAACTTCACTCTCCAGGGGCCTCGTTTATCAAAACACACATAGAACAAGTTCTGAATGCTCAGGAACCCCAGCACGTGCAAACAAATTGCTATTCTCCACACATCCCTATGCACAGCTGTGTATAATAAGCATTGATAAATCCCACACATCCTGTATCGATCCACTTGTTTGCAGCAACACTTATTTACATAAAGAAACGCCCTCAAATCGCCATATATGGTAAGCACTTAGCCTTTAAGAAGTTTGTTATTCAGCGCGACGTACTGCTCATTATGGAGACATGAAGCATTACCAGAGGCTTAACTCTGTGAACTTGACCACCAGTTAAGTAGATGTAGTGTTGTATTCATGATAGCTAAACAAAAATAAACAAAAAGAAATATATATTTTTTTACTTTATTCATTTTTGCTGTCTTTTACACTGTTGGTTGTGTAATACTGATCTTGCGGCTCCCCATGGAAAATAAAAAGGTAATCATGTGACCAGTATGCACTCAGCATTTTTTTATTTGTGTAAACTGGGAGCTCTGAGGTATTATCACAGCCCTACTGATTGTTTACTGACCAGTTGGATATTGATATGCCTACATTCTGACAGACACAATTATTTTATTATTTTATAACCATTTTTAAATTATTCTTTTTATTAAAATTATTATTATTGTTATTGTTACTAATTTATTTATTCATCTATTTATTTTTGGCTCAAATTGACACTTTTTGTCTGTGTAAGTTAACAGTCATATGGGTCTTCTCACAGTGCATATCCCAGACCCAGGAACACCCTGATGCAAAAACTTAAAAAAAAAAAACCCAGCAGTCCCAAGCCTAAGCTGAGCAATGTTGTGTATGCTGTGCAGTGAAGAGTGCTCAGACTTATAGGAGACCCCAAAAACCCTCCATATGCACATGGCACAACATAGGAGAGCCAACTCATCAGGACAAAACTCGGCTATACATCTGCACCGAAGACAAAACCGACAGACAATTGTTGTGATGGATACTAATATTCACATTTTGGACAGACTTTGACACCTACACTTAAAGAAAGCATAAATGTACTTGACAGAACAACTTAGAAATATTTTTATTTACTTTTTTCCCCACTGAATAAGCCTAGGCTGTTTTCTTGCAGAGATCATGTCGGGTAACCAACACCGCCGCGAATGCAGTCAATCTGTCTAAATCGTTGCTAGCTAAGTATGATTTCCACACAGAGTGAATGTCACACGTTGATTGTTTTTGGATAGAAAAACACTATGCACCTAATCAAGTCAATTTATAATTAGATATCAGCTGTCAAAATGCCAGTGATGCTGCTGGGCCTCAGTCGGTAGGAATTCATCAGTTTCTCGCTGTCTCTCGCGCTCTCTCTCGCTCTCTCTCATTCATGAACTGCAAATTATTAAAGCAGCAAGAAGGCAAGACTTCATGCTTTATCAGCTGAATAATTAGCCAGGTTTAGATGTACTGTTTACTGAAGCTCCTGTTGCTATTAAACTATCTACTTTTTATTTATTTAATTTCATATGACGTGTAAATGTTTCACAAAGCAAACTCCTAAATATCATCACGTTACTGTTATTGTTATTTTTAACCTCATACGTACCATGTACAAGACATGGCCTGTCAGTTTCATCCACATTTCTGTGCACAAACATCACAATCTTAAAGGACTTGCTGTTTGCATTTTGGCCTCCAGGCATGTCTATACTCAGCTTTTGAGCAATAACACTTCTATATTAGAGGGGAAGTGGTTGCTTAGTGGTTAAGGGGATGGGCTACTGATCCAAAGGTCAGCGGTTGCTGCCAAATGCTGTAAATGTAAATGTAAATATTATGACATGAACTATTTTCATTAATATATTGAAACTCTGCCATGCAACATGGATAATGTAGCCCTGTATGGGTACTGGTTCTAATTACCCCTATGCTTACTTGTGATATGTGCTGTGGTACGTGCATGTGGTCAAATAGCAAAAATTACGTAAAGTTTAATTGATTGGTTCGTGTATGGTTTCCTGTTAGTGTTCCATAGTAATGGCAATTTCGTCAGCATTCGTTTGGAAGTTATAAGCACTCAAAGTCTTGTGACATTGATTTTCACCTTGCAAGGTTCAAGAGTAACAGCAGTTTTTATGTTCAAAAATGTTTCACCTTGCTCTTATCATGGGCCTTGACTTAAAACACCTCTGGGACTCAGGTAGGGTACTGTCCCCATCAAGTTTGGTTAAAATAAAATGGTAAAAATCAAAGAATTAATGAATTTTGCTAAAAAGATGCAGAAAAGGATCATGACTTTCTAGACCAAATTTTGTAGCCTGTCTTCCAAGACCGTTGTTAGTGAAGTGTTCAAAGGTTACAATATGTATATTTACATTATCAAATTCTGCTCTTTATCTTTTGGCCCATCCTGGATGACGGTAATGATAAAATGCTTCCTGTTAACAAGGTAAAAGTCTTCCTATTTCTTCAAAATAGATTTGAAAATGTTCCTTTAATATCCGCGATGCTGTGACTTCCACATAAAGTGTTAGTAAGAACTGAATGCTTTCCCCATGAACAGTTGCACAGCATGAAGATTCCTAACCACTCTGGTCCAGTTTATTTTATGGGATATGTTTTATTTATATTTATGTGCTTGATTAGGACAGTGCATGCAGCTCTGTCATAAAGAAGCCAGATGTTAGTGTCCACAATGTGTCGGGCTATAGCTTAGCCAGGCTTTGATGGAGCTGCTGGATTATTGGCATTTAGATTCAACACAAACACAAATAGTCTTCCCTGAGGCAGACTGCAGTGCCGGACTTACACCTGAGCAATAAAGTACAGAGCTTTACACGAACTGTAAATCATAGCTTTGCATAATAATGGCAGAGTAAAGCATGATGGGGTGTAAGTGTGCTGCTATGGACTAATAATCAGCTGTGGGATGTTGATGCTGCCTGATATTTATATATATATATATCGACCCTGCATCGGCCCTGCAGTGGTGTGGCAAGCTGTTTAGGGTGTACCTTTTTTTCCTCCCAAAGTTGGCTGAGATGGGTGCCAGCCTCCCCGTGTTACCCTAATTAGGATGAATAAATGTGGCAGAGCCTGAAAGGTCGGTTCATAGGTGAAAATCCCAGATTAAATCAATTTGTAGAAAAGTGTGTGCCAAATTTTCTCCGCAGTGATGCCAAAGACTGATCTATTGCTGGAAGCATTTGATTTCAGTTGTTGCTGTTGAGGGTGGCCCAGCCAAGTTTTTATTTTAAGGGGCAGTTACATTTTCACATGGGTGATTTAGGGGTTGGTAAGATTTTGCCCTTCATTAAATTACAGGATCATTTGAAATCTGTGGATTTAGTTTATTCAGGTTGCCTTTTGTATTACACCTAATTTATTTGGAGATCAAGAACACTGAGTGTTATGAATGAACAAAACTAGAGGAAATTCAAAAGGGGGCAAAGATTTTATCATGGCGCTGTAAACATTCTTATATCGCATGCTTTCTTTTATAGTATGACGGGTATTTTACTAGTTGAGGCTTCCTGCTCAAACAAACCTCGTCTGCGAGTCTGGAGAACTTCATTGTGTTCACTTAATGACGCTCATTCATCTTTTATGGCTTGGCTTTTGAGTGGTTTATTTTATGCAGTATAAATAGTCATTACAGAGGTGTTCAATTTTACAAATCTCTTTGTATAATAACACCGTAATTGTTTCCACATTATTAGAGATTTGTAGCAACACCCTGTTTGTGCACAAACCTACTTTATTTTACTTGGAATATATACATTTTGTTATAAATAAAGAGCATTTTGTAAGCAAAGCATTGTGTTGCCACAACATGGTGCTTCATCAGAGCAGTTACTGCATTTTGCTACAGAAAGGATTGAAGGTATAATTTTCACATTCTTCAGAAAATGTTATGATTAAACATGCATGTGCTTGTGAGCCTTTTTAAAATTTAGTAGGAATATTTTCAAAGCTACGTAGTGATGAAATCATGTTTTAATGTATACAATATGCATAGATTGACTTATCAACATTTATTTATTTATATTTAAATGTTTGTTCCAGAATAGCTTTTTAAATATACAGTAGCGTGCAGTGAAGATGATACACCACCAGTTTTTCTTAAAGGGCTTCTAATAAAAAGAATTAAAAAATTACTTCTGTATAATTTTTGATGTAAATGTATTGAAGGCAACAAGAACCAAAAAAAAATCATTCCGACAAGTATATTAAGGTAAAAGAATGGCTAATAAACAAAAACATTGAAAATACCAATTTTTTTGAAAAATTTAAAGGTGTTGCAATTTTTTTTCTTTTGCATAGCATGAATGAAACTCAAACCATGTGGAATGGTATAGTGAGGCGATGGCCTGGCGAGCTGTCCAGGGTGAACTCTGCCTTTGCCCAGTGTTGGCTGAGATGGGTGCCAGCCTCTCCGTGACCCTAATTAGGATTAAGTGGTTCAGAAAATGAATGAATGAATATAAGTATGTCCCTTTAATAATATTTTCTAAATATCCTTCTCTTCACGGATCACCTGAAGCTTATTGTAAATTCAGCTGCCACAAGCTTCAGAAGCTTGCTGGGGCAATCTGACAGGATATCCCATTTTCTTTGTATACACATTCATGCCACCAGGTTTGAGTAAGTTGTTTTGTGGTGTGATACAGTTCTTAGTCTCTTAAATCCCAGTTTATTCTCTGAATACAGGGCTGAACTCCGGGGAAAGTGAAGGGACTGCTATGTTATCCATGTAGCATTTGTGTTCACAGACAGCTCATGTTGAGTGGCACTTGGAGTATCCAAATAAGAATTTGATTTATTTAAATTATGTAAAATTGCATCAGAATTTATCTTTGTATTGAACTTGTTAGAAGCAAGATTTGTGTTTTGTTACAAATTATGGTTTTGAGAATGTAAAATATCAATAATGACTATAATAATACAAAACTAAAATGTTGTGTAACTTGAGCCAACGGTGATTTGCTTAAGATTTACAGAGAAAAAAAGCTTTTTCAGAGTGGAGAATTTGTTATAGACACACAATTTATTTTCAGCGTTTAAATATTTAGCATATGGTCGGAGTTCAGATAATATTCTTGCCTGGTTCCTATCCTCTGTTTACACCCCACTTAACACTGCTTCCTGAGTGCCCTCTTCAAATCAAGGAATATTACTGTGATTAGCTAATTCTGACTTTTGTAAGTGATGTTGGCATTAAGTATTTAGGTTGTCAGTCTTTCTGTAAGCATGGTATTTCAAGAAAAAGTGGTTGAATGTTGTAGGGTTTATATTAAATTATTGTTGTAGTCAGAAGATGAACTGGTACGATTTTGGATTTGATCCCACCATGTATTTCAAGGTGCTTAGAAATTAATAATGAGGATGGACTAGAGACATCAAGTGGCCTGTCAACAGAACTCTCAGTGGCCCGCCCACTCTCAGAACTGTAAACTGCAATACATGGTGGTGGTAAAGGTAAAAGATAGTCCAACTTTCAAACAAAGAGGGAAAAACACATTGGGAAAATAAACTTTTACTAAATATGCCACACAAAAAGATTTGCATTTAATGGGTAAATTGTTCCAATATAAGAAATTCATACTGGAATACTTTGGTCAGCTTCCAAGCTCCATAAACGTCCTTTTTAACTTCCTTTTTCTAGTCACGGAAGCAATCTTTTCCCCATCAAATTGTTCAGATGGGAAAGACCTGCTGTTCAATCTTAGTGCAACACTGCCATCTAGTGAAACTCTCAAGGGTTCTTATATATGGATTACAAGATGTATAAGATAAGTAATGTCATCTCTTCTACTTTTTCCAGACGGCGATGATGAATAAGCACCTGAGTTCTCTGATGCCTGGTCTTACAGCCAAGGTTTTTAGGACATACAATGCCTCCATGACTCTGCAGCAGCAGCTCAAAGAGCTCAGCAATCGTAAGTCGTGTCCTGACTGTAATTAACACTGTGTTGGATTTGGAATACCCATTTATACTTTGCTCAGCAGGAGTCATTCATATGACAGCTTTTTCCGGATTGTATTCAAATGTAAATGCTAATTAGAAAATGCTAATGCAAAGGTCTATTTGCAGTTACATTACCCTCATGGGGGCTCCTTATTTGAGAGACGTATTTCGGATTCCGTTGTGTCTAAAATATATGTTTGCATTTTGTGGAAGGTAAATTACAGTGCATGCCACAGTTACATGCAAAAGTCAATTTGATGAAATGAAGTCATATTTAAAAGAGCAATCGAAATCAGGCCATATTTGAGTCTCACACTTCAGCACTGACGAATTTTAAATCCTTGTTCAAGTGTTTTTGCATTTTCATTGTCAGTGAGGCAGCCCTGTCAATCAAGTTCTTGAGGGCAGCAGCTTGTGGTGCGGAGTGCATTTGAGAGCTGAAGAAATCATTGGTTGTGGCAATGGAAGGTTTTTTTACAATGCTAAAAATATGGAGAAAACAAAAGCTATAGATATTTTATCACTTGACAACAAGGACACTTGACAGCTGATTTGTTCTTGTTTCAGTCGTAGATGGCGTACGAGTAGAACTTCTAGGGTCCTTACGTCGTACTATGGACACGTATCCTCCCCACACTCAAAGTTACATTGGATCTCTGTTCAGTACAGAAACTATTTCTGGTCTTTAAGGGTGCTCACACTCTCAGCTCAGTTCAACGTTATTGGCCGTATGCACTCAGCTAATGCTTGATAAGGAACACTAGATACTTGGTAGTGGTTTCTCTTTGCTCAAAAACAAAATAAAACAAAAAACAGCCTAAATTCTTCAAAACACGGATTCCACAAGATGTAGGCAACGTTCCTAAACATGACCTACCGGATTCAGGTCTTGAGAATCGTTAGGCACTCATTGTCATGTTCATGAACACCAGTATGAAATGACTCCTTCTTAGTGACATGGTGCATTATCCTGCTGGAAGTAGCCATTAGAAGATGGTAAATTGTGAAAGAATGCACATGATCAACAACAATACTTAAGTATGTTGGGGCAATCAAGTGATATTTGATTGATATTAACATGCTCAAAGTGTACCAAGAAAGTACTCCCCACACCATTGCACCACCTCCACCAGCCTGAACTGTTGACACAAGGCAGGTTGGGTTCATTGATTCATTACGCTGAAGCCAAATTCTGAGTACCATCTGTGTGCCTCAGCAGTAATCAAGATCCATCAGACCAGCCTACATTTTTTTAGCTCCCGCCCAAAAAGTGACATGGGAGCTATAGGAATGACATCACAGTTTAGTTTCTGGACATTTACTTGCTGTGCGCTGAAGCTGGGGCTTTCAAACTTGCTATTCTGGCTCACTACTATGAGTGCTAAGATGAGTTTGTGACTGACCTTGACCTACTTTTCAAGGTCATGGAGGCAAAACTGTATATTGGGTTTCCAGACATTTACTTGCCGCCAGCTGAAGCTGGGGCTTTCAAACTTGCATGTTCTATTTTGGCATATTATGAAATGTCTCTTTCAGCGGGAGCATCTGGAGCCCTGTGGTCTATTTTTCTTTTATCTTTACCTGTCCGATTTTGGTGAGCCTGTGCCTGTTCTTGTCTGACAGAAG
>JBCNYG010000004.1:22319968-22330523 GCA_039654305.1 Porochilus rendahli | reverse complement strand
TGTGTGTATGTGTGTGTATGTACAAATGTTGCAGGGGAAAACATAGACGGCTAGAGCAAGTTCACATTTGGATGCTTTGCTTCAGTCCACATTATATAGTAAAATTTTGCAGATGATCATCAAACCCATATCTAGGTGTTCTACCAAACCATTGGCCACAATGTCTGAAGCACACAATTCTATTGAGTGTCTTTGTATAATAATAATAATAATAATAATAATACCGATGCACATAAAAAAAGCATTTAAAATCGGTCCTGCTCTCATCTCAGCATGGTATTTGCCACCAGTCAAAACCAAAACAATATAAACAAGCTGAAAGGGATCATATCTCCAACTATCGTACCTGAGTCTGACATGTTATATTGTGCTTGTATATTGGGAAAAGTTCAGTAGCCCAGTTAAATGACCTAATAGAGCTATAACCGTAGCCCAACCTAACTGTACATGGAAACCTACTGTGTTGTCATTATTTTTGACATTTAACAACCTCCAGGCCGAAGACAAATTCACACACTATATAATATTTTGAGCCTTGATTATGGCGCATGGTATTCACCATGGCATCACTATTTGAGCCCCAATTTTATATCTGTGTCATCAGGGAAGAAAAAGTCAAATGATAGAGAAACCAGGTCATCGGCTGACTTCATTTTATTGCCTTGTAATGTTGCTGAGCCTCAAACTGACCAGCTGAAGCTATTTTTTAAGGGTTTGGGGGTATATATGCCTTTTTTAACCACATGTTAATTATAAAGAAGAATGTACAGGGTGTATACATCTAAAGGGTTATTTTTTTTTATTTTAGGCTTTTCCCATACCCACACAGCCTAAACACGATAACCTCTCAGTACACTGTATAATTTAAACCTAAAATGTATATATTTAACCCAAAATTGACTGTAAATGATTCCACAAAATTCAACACTTTCTGTAACCAGCACATTGAGGAAGGTTTTGGGTTCTTCTTGTTTCACCAAAGACCTGACTTGTGTAAATATGTCACAACCAACATGATTTGAATAACATTTCCTAGCAACCGGTGGCTTTGCATAGTTAGCACTGCCAAGGAGATGGAGTACCAACAAATGTAATTTTTCTCAGTCGACTCATACTTGTCCTGATGAAAGGGTGTGACTGTAACTCTACACCAAACCTAGACTAGCAAGGAAGGTGTGTCATGCAGTGACAGTAAGTGTAGCCTGGGAAGTGTTTATCAAATGGCACAACTGAGCCTGATAGACTCATATCAGTGCCACACACATGTACATTACCATAGGAATATCACTGCTGCACTGCTGGGTGTCACACACCACCCAGGATCTTTCCAGTCGGGGTCTTATGCTGTTTATTTTATTTTTGCCAAGGAGGTTATTTTTGGTTACATTGGTTTGTATATTGGTAGGTTTGTGTTCTTAGCAACTTGTGGGGAACAATTGCCAAGGATTCCTCAAAATTATGTGATAGGAGGGTGTTTTTTTTTTTTATATTACAGCAGGCCCACTGGCGTGGTGGCTAGTGGTTAGCGGGTCCACATTACAGCAAAAAAGCCAGAGGGCTTGATTCCGGTGCTAGGGTGTTTCTGTGTGCCATGCTTGCATGGGTTTCCTTCAGGGAAATTTGGTATCCTCCCACGGTCTAAAAACATGCACAATAGGCGAACTGGCTGTTCCAAATTGACCCTAGGTGAGAGTGCGAATGGATGTGTGTCGCCCTGCAGTGGTCCCGCAAGCTGCTTATGGTGTACCCTGCCTTTGCCCAGTGTTGGCTGACATACACACCAGCCTACTAATGAATGAAAGTGTGTGTGTGTGTGCGCATACATATATTCGGTTTGTGAGCAAACTAAAAGACGACGATTTTATCCCGACAAGCCTGTTTCATGGTTGCCCACTCATCAGGGGATTTTTCTCGCACACCATATATTTTGCTCTACATTGAAGTATTGAGCACTGTTCTACAGAACATCGACTCTATCATCGAACATTGATTTTATATATATATACACTGCTGAAAAAAATAAAGGGAACACTAAAATAACACATCCTCGATCTGAATGAATGAAATATTCTTATTAAATATTTAGTTTTTTACATAGATGAATGTGCTACAACAAAATCACACAAAAATTATCAATGGAAATCAAATTTATTAACCCATGGAGGTCTGGATTTGGAGTCAAAATCAAAATTAAAGTAAAAAAACACACTTTAAAACAAGTCAGAATGAGGCTCAGTAGTGTGTGTGACCTCCACGTGCCTGAATGACCTCCCTACAACACCTGGGCTGCTCCTGATGAGGTGGCAGATGGTCTCCTGAGGGATCTCCTGCCAGACCTGGACTAAAGTATCTGCCAACTCCTGGACGGTCTGTGGTGCAAGGTGACGTTGGTGGATGGAGCGAGACATGATGTCCCAGATGTGCTCAAATGGATTCAGGTCTGGGGAACGGGCGACCAGTCCATAGCATCAATGCCTTCATGTTGCAGGAACTGCTGACTCACTCCAGCCACATGAGGTCTAGCATTGTCTTGCATTAGGAGGAACCCAGGGCCAACTGCACCAGCATATGGTCTCACAACGGGTCTGAGGATCTCATCTTGGTACCTATTGGCAGTCAGGCTACCTCTGACCTCCCACACCATTGACCATTGACACTGACCCACTGCCGAACCGGTCATGCCGGAGGATGTTGCAGGCAGCACAACGTTCTCCACAGCGTCTCGAGACTCTGTCACGTCTGTCACATGTGCTCAGTGTGAACCTGCATTCCTCTGTGAAGGGCACAGGGCGTCAGTGGCGAATTTGCCAATCTTGGTGTTCTCTGGCAAATGGCAAACGTCCTGCATGGTGTTGGGCTGTAAGCACAACCCTGACCTGTGGACGTCATATCCTCATACCACCATCATGGAGTCTGTTTCTGACCGTTTGAGCAGACACATGCACATTTGTGGCCTGCTGGAGGTCATTTGGAGATCATTCCCTATATTTTTTTGAGCAGTGTGTGTGTGTATATATAATGCACACACTAAGAGGCATTAAAAAGGCAACAAGCACAAGTGTACAACATGTTGTATATAAACATGAAAAATTGAAAACAAATTTAAGTACTCAAGTGTGGCATAGTTACCAAATTCTCATGAGTAAAAGTGAATGCCCACATTAGCATGTGCCCATGGCATGATCACAATACCTTAGCCACTCCTTGATTAATCCACCAAAAGGAGCGTGAGATCAAAAGATGTTTGTTGTCAAGTGGCATCTCTGGCTAGAAAAAGCCTGGTAAAAAAAAATTCAATTTGTGAAAAGTGAAGATGCCACGAATGCCACAAGCAAGCAGAGACCAGGCCCTGGACATGCTGAGTGCCGGAATGACCGCTGCAAGGGTGGTTGCTCACTAGGGTAGCGTGCATCTTATATATATGTATATATACTATGCATAATAACAGATGTGCTAGAGTGAATAATTCTGTACTAAAAATTATTTGCTAATTTGGTTAATACTTGGTATTTCAGCATATTGCATAAAATTTCCACACTATATATTGTTAGAAACAATGTAAAGTTATCTCCAGGGGTTTTTTTGTTTTTCTTTTTTTTCACGTGAAGGAGTTTGTGTGTGGGGTAGGGGGAGTGTCTTGTACTTGCTGCATATTGAGGTCCAGAACACACTAACCAACAGAATTAGGACTCTTTGGATGGTCCTCGTGTCTTCAAAGAGTCCTTTGTGGGTAGACTTTTAATGAGTTTCGGTAAGGGTTTGGGTAGGGGTTAGGGCATACATGCTGTGTAGGGGAACTCTCATTATGTGTTATAAAGATGTATCAGTATAAGTAAAGGAAGTCATCAAAAAAAAGGGTCTTCAGGCTAGTCCTGCAGGTCTTATCTTCTTTAGAAAATGGGCGCTGGGTTGAAAAGGCAAATTTGGGGAGTAGTTATTTTTTGCAGTAGAGCTATTTTAAGAAGTTGGTGTTTAATCTGCACAAATAGAGGGAAGGAAGGAAAGTCTTCTGTTGCATTTAGATGATGAAAGTTTTCATAAAGCAGGAAATGGTGGCATGGGGCTGGGCTGAAATTGAATTGAGATATTCTTAGTGCAATGCAATATTCACTTCTATTTTCCCTTTATTGCTACAGGACACTTTGTGGCAGACACCACCAGCTCACTGTCTTGTAATGAAGCGCAGGAACACTACAGGAGTAATCAAACATGTTTGAGATCCTCTTGGAGGTCGAGGCAGTGAACCATAGTAAGGGCAGTGGTGACTTAGAGGTTGAGGTGATGGGTTACTGCTACGAAGGTCAGCGGTTCATGTAATAAAATGTAATAAAATTCCACCGTGTTCTGTCTGCGCAGCTGCAATCAGGGGCATGTAAGGACATGCACAAGAAGATAGTTTCAGTTGAAAACAGTCAGAAATACATCAGGGCTATGGCTGAAAAATATTTTGTTATTAAAACATGTTTCTGCTAGTTTAAGGGAATACATGTCATTTCTTTTTTTATCCCGCTGTAATTTTCCTGTCTTATATTAACTTGTATATTATCTAATACGTATGTGTGTAAGTAATTTTTAGTATCGTATACATATTCTTTTTTGGGGGGGAATTATATGTGTGTATTTGTAACATGAAATGCCTCACAGCCAATGCTACACATTCCCAGTCAACAGCTCCCCAGTCCATCGCATGTCACCACACACTTACAACCATGTATACTCCCACTACCACCTAGGGGCAAATGGGAACAAGCAATTAGCTGAATGTGCGTGTCTTTGAACTGTAAAAGGAAACTTGAGTGCCCGGAGGAAACCCACATTAGCACGTGGAGAACATGCAAGCTCCACACAAAAACACCACTGTCAATCCCTGGATTGTAACCCAGGACCTTTTTGCTGTGCCGTGTTAACCACTGCGCCATCGTGCTGTCTGTCAAATTCTTAAAGATAACAAAAACGTTCTTACTATGAAAAACTTTCCATAAATTCCATATTGTGTTACTTTTCATGGAGATCCGGTTAGGCTGAAGGCCTATAGTTCAATAAAATCATGGTTGGTCAGGGGAAAAAATTGTTCTGATTGTAGACTCTATTTTCTGTAATGCATTCATTTTATAAATATGGGCCAAAGATGGAATGAGGAAGTTTAGATGAAGGTAAGGGCTCCTTTAAAGCAATACTGTGATCCTATAAGGCTTTTTAGGTCTATGGTTTATTCCGTTCTTTTGGAGCATCGCTGTAATATACTTATTGTTTTTTTCCCCCCTAATGTACTTTTGATTTTCCCTTCTGTGTGAAATTACTACTTAAGCTGTTATGTGATATTTTAGGAGAGTGTATGAGTTCAGCAGCAGTACCAGCAGCAGCAACTGTGGTGGTGGTGGTGGAGGAGGAGGAACGGTTGGTGTTACTAGTGGGGCTCTGAGTCATGGACCCTGAGCTGGAGGAGTCAGTCACCTCAATGGAGAGCTCGTGGGCTCTTCTGTCATGGCTGGCCTCGAGTGTGATGGTGTTTGGGGGTGCAGTGCCATATATTCCCCAATATCAGGAGATCCAGAAGACCAGCAACACAGAGGGCTTCTCCACTCGCGTGTGCCTGGTTTTGCTCATCGCAAATATACTACGTATCTTCTTCTGGTGAGTGAAATTGTTCTTCACCTGGCGTAGTATTATTTCTCAGGGGTTACGTTGTTAGACGTGATTATGCAACAGGAGCCCAAATTACAGTAGTACACTCTTATGTGTGGGTGTGTGTGTGTGTAGGGTTGGGAAGCAGTTTGAGCTGACTCTACTTCTGCAGAGTGTGGTGATGATTCTAACCATGCTGGCGATGCTACACTTGTGCTGCAGTGTCCAGATTAACAACCGGGTCAGCACCAAACAGCACCGCATCACAGGTAATGATGTTCTACTTAGGTGTACACTGCCAGCACTTTCACAGCCATGCCTTACACTGAGTTAAAAGGTGGCATTATAGCCAAGTAAGAATTAAAGAATTTATACTTTGTCCAGGACCCTGAAACACATATAAAATTATTATGTTTAAATATTTCATTATTGTCATGAGATTTTAGAAGTTCTCTGCTGCTCTGACATCCTAGAGGGACATTGCTATAACAGATACTGTGTAATGTACACATAATAGACATTTTATAATTGATGGCTCCCAAAATCACAAGAGCAAGAGAATATTCTCTCAATCCAATAGAAGTAGTGGAGACAGCAAACCTTCATTCATTTGCTGAACTCCTTAATCCTACTACGGTTACGGGGAGTCTGGTGCGTACCTTAGCCGACTTTGGGCGATGGTGTGGTGCACCCTGAACGGCTCGCCAGTCCATCGCGGGGCCAGCAAACAAACATCAACTCACACTCGGATAAATTTGGAGCAGCCAGTTAGCCTAATTTGCATGTCTTTGGACTGTGGGAGGAAACTAGATTATCCGGAGGAAACATAAGCACCAGGAACATGCAAACTCCCCACAGATACACCCTCAATGAGCCAGGGACTTAATCCCAGGACCTTCTTACTGTGAGCTGGATGTGGTAACCACTACAACACTGTGCTCCCCGACAGCAAATTTGGTCTCAAATTTTCACCTCTGTGGTATGGCAAAATTTGTTGAAACCAGGTCTTTACACAAATCTTTGGTTCTTCTCCCAAATCTTGCACAAATCTGTTGCTTGAAATGTTTTATATAAAGTAGCATGAGTGACCTGATTCCAGATTCAGCTCAGGTTTCACTCATATGTGGAAATGAATCTCATGTTATCTGGTTACTGTCATGTAAACAGACAGACTGGATTTTACCTGCATTTGTGATTTGCATGTCATAGTAATGATTGGATGAGGAGCTCAGACATTCATGGGAAGTCAGGGTAGAGCTGTTGCTCCTCCGCAGCAAAAGTAGTGAGGTGGTTCGGCCTCCCTTTAGAGGTGTTTCAGACTTGTCCAAATCAGAGGAGCTTGCTGGAGGGATTATTTATTCCGTTTGGACTGGGAACATCTCTGGATCCCCTGGAGGAGCTAGATAGTGTCACTTGGGAGCAGAATGCCTAGGTTTCCTTCTCTGTTGCCTTCTCGACTCAGCGGAAGCAGAAGTGAATGGATGGATGGATGGATGGATGGATAGATGGATGGTATAATGACACGTTCATGTTAACAACCTGCATGATGGTTTAAGTGAAATCCTTGTTTTAGAGCCTTGGCATTTTGGAATTAGATGCAGATGGTCAGAAATTTGATATAGACCAAAAAAAAAAAGACTTTTCATTAAGACCAGCAAAGTAAATATAGTCTAAGAGACCTGAAGCTGCCCGAGCATGATATCCATGAAGACAGTTTACTACATTAAAGCGAAAGATAGGAATTCACCTGGGCTGAACCCTGACCTCAACTCCACTGAACACCTTTGGAAGGAATTGGAAGTCCATCTTTACGGCAGGCTTTCTCACCAAAGATCACTGGCTGTTGTGACTGAATGAACTCAAGGAACAGTGGAGGCTGTTATAGTAGCAATAGAGAAACAAAGTAGTATTGTTGCACAGGCTTTTTGGCATGGAATGTTAACTACTGCAATTTCTTTTTTATGGAACAGTTGCATTGACATTTTTTTTTGATGTATTTATTCATGGTCAGCTTAACTTTACATGAGCACTGAACACATCAAACTACACCTTATTCTAGCTCTCAGCAAAATCAACGGAAAAACATCTCAGTTGTTCATAATATATTATACGTTAATGTTGAATAATGTATTTGTATTTGGTTACATCCCAATTTCCCTCCGAGAAACATAAATGTAATATTGGTCTCAAAAGTGCCCAAAATAAGGGAGCTAAGACAGTGTCCAGAATGGAAATGCTACCCACTTACAAAGCAGACTGGAATGCAATGAATCAGCCAAACAGCACTGCAGCAGAGGAAATGTACTGAATTAATGGAATTAACGTCCATTTGAGCTGATTTCAAGAGCATTGCAGTGCTCTTAGGACTTTTGATCGTCTTTGTGTTATTGTGTTCTAATCTGGAGTGCACAGGGTTTGCCAGGAGAGGGTGCCGTTATTCTGATAAAAGCATTATTGACGTTCAGATTATCTCCCCCACACTGTACTGTCATTTTACCTCATCTCACCCCACTGAGAGGCTTTTTTCCCCTTTACATTTATTTAGCTGATATTTGGCAGTAGGAATGAGACTGTACACTGACCTTTACACTGCTGGATTATAGTATAATAAATTATAGTATTTAATATGTGTAGTCTTGCACATATGTAGTTGTTATTCTTGTGCTGGTTGGTTAATTGAGAAGAATGAGAATTAATTCATGTTATTTCATGTATGTGCTGTTGAAATATTTATATCATAGCAGGTGATACCATGCTGAAAAAGTTGGTCCAGCTCCAGATATGTTGCTACCCTGTCTAGAATCCTAAATATTTGAAGCTCTTGTGAGTCATAACAAGATTTGGTGAAAGACTGAGTTTGAACTTGTGTGCCTGAACGCGGTCAGGTGTCATTCATGTTGTTTTCGTGCGAGGCTGCCGGCTGAACCTGCAGGAGTCACGCAGCAGAAACCGACATCGGGTTCACACCAGGTTGGTTTAGCCGAGCGATGATTTATGAAGAATTCAAGCTCCAGTTGATTGGCTTTTTCTGTGTCCAGGAGGAGGTTCAGTATAAGAGAGCCATTTATTGTCCTGCAGCCTAAGGGAGGAGATGGGATGATGAAAATGTGTAATATGGTAATAATTAGAGAGCCGAATGTGGAATCAGACAGCAGCCTAATTTACCTGTCATGCTGATCGATTGGAGTGGAGAAGTCTTAGTGTGAGTAGTAGTGGGATTTTGAGGGCTTACATGTGTGTGTGTGTGTGCATACGCACAAGGGCTGTTAAGTCCTTTTCTAAACTGTACTCAACTGTACGTACTTAAAAAGATTCTGTATTTGAATTTTAATAACCCTGGAATTTTTAACTGGCACAGACCACACCTGGACATGTGTTGTGTTAAAGGAGGCGGCAGAAAAACTCACTCACTCATTTGCCAGAAGCTTAATTGTTCTAAGGTCCCGGGGAGGCTGGAACCTATCTTCGCTGACATGGGGCAAAGGAGGGGTACATCTTTTACAGCTTGCCGGACTCACGGGTCCAACACTCACACATTCATTTCCACTCACATCCACACCTGGGGGCAATTTAGAATAGCCAGTTAGCCAAATGTGCATGTCGTTGGACTGTGGTAGGAAACTCACACAAGCGTAGAGAGAATATTCAAACTCCACACAGAAACGCCCGAGCATGGGACTTGAACACAGAACCTTCCTGCTGCGAGGCAGACATGCTAACCACTACACCACCGTACCGCCCGGAAAAACGCCTGGATTTGACATTTTATAAACCCTATCATGCCGAATTAGATTGCCATTTGGGCCGGGACTAAATTCATAAAGTTCCATCACAATTGATCCATCCAGGTAAGTGTTTCTTTCCATCCTCTCCTGAGAATCATGAAGATCAAATTGCCTATGAATTTTAGATCATCTGATCCTTTTATGCAGAACTTGCATTGGAAGTGAGTATCTCTCAGAATGATTTAACTTTTTTTGTTTTGTCTGTGCATTCTAGATACAAAGTTGGAAAACAAAATGGATGCTTCTCTGTTTGTCTTTTTTTAGCCGAAACTAGCCAGCCGACATTAAAAAGTGATGCATATTTCCTTTCTCAAAACAAGCAGTCTGTATAATCAGTGTTTTCTAGCGAGTTAATATGGCTGTAGGGAGACAGAGTGGTGTAATGATTTTTGGACAGGTGGCCTCATATCGTCTGGCATTTTTTGATATGAAATAGTTGAATCAGTGACTACAAGCCACTCAGTTTTTACCAGCAAATATTTGAAAATGATCACAGCTCCTTACTTGAGGACAAGGACTGAGGGAGGTGTGCTGCCCACCTATGATATAGAAATAGTTTTTTAAGTAAAAATGTAATGACATAGTGTCAGCCAGTTTAGGACTTCTCTGTAGCAGCATGAACCCAGAAAGATTTGGGAGGATTTTAACCAGTAGATGGCGTTTTGAGATATTTATAATTAAAACACTGAGGTCATAATTTCATCATAGTTCATTAGAGTACGGTTTCATTTACAGTTTATAAATAATGACTGGTGCCGTGAACACATGCTTTCACTGACCCTTCGTGCGGCACCATCTGGCATATATATAACGTCAGATCCTTGTTGTTGTATAGTAGGGCCTAACGTTACATTACATTACCCGACTGTTCTTACACTAATACTTATAGCATTACTACTGTCATGACATTAGTTAGTATGTCACTAGTGGAGAAATTCAAATTTCAAAACGTACCTCTTCAGAGTCTTTGGACACACGCATGCTCTGTCTAACGTGAAACTTTTAAAAGTTGAACTTTTAATTATCTAATTAGATCCTACGTTAGGCGGCACGGTGGTGTAGTGGTTGTTATGTCCGCCTCACAGCAAGAAGGTCCTGGGTTCGATTCCCAGCTCGGGCGTTTCTGTGTGGAGTTTGCATGTTCT
>JBCNYG010000004.1:22307302-22317413 GCA_039654305.1 Porochilus rendahli | reverse complement strand
GTGACTGATGGCCCTGCGATGTCCTGGCGAGCTGTCCAGGGTGTACCCCGCCCTCGCCCAGAGTCGGCTGAGATGGGGGCCAGCCTCCCTGCGACCCTAATTAGGAATAAGCGGTTCAGAAAATGAATGAATGAATGAAAACCTATGTATGTGACTGAAAGAAAACCAGGTATTCAAATATAATTTCATAAATATCATGCTAGTAGTTTGTGGATGTGGAGCAGGCGTACACTGTACAAAGGGTCTGACCGCTCATGCTGCTGAGAGTATTGGTAAACTCCGTATCAGATTGAATCTTGTCTCATTTCCTGCTTGTGTTACTCTGAAGATGTAGACAGCCGTGCCGCAATCGAACATGTTCCCTTCTGTCATGCCTTCGTGTGTCCTTCCTTATTGATCTGAAGCCCTCGTTTCTCACATATTTCATGGCTGTACAGTGGCTCCCAAGCGATTGTATACGATTTCATATCCGGCGGAGCAGAGAAATGCAGGCCAGCCATGAAGGGCTCTTGGGGAGTTCCTATCAGGCAGTCATGGTGTCTGTTCACAGATACAGACCATAAAGATGGTCGTTTGAAGGTTAGGTCGAGCACCCCTAAAACACCAGGTTGCTTCACTTAAGGCATCAAACATTCTGTTTTTATTTCATAAAAAAAAACACATGCGCAGTCATACACACACTAACATGAAAACCTGCACACACAACATGCCTGTGAGATACCTGCATGTACTGGTAGCTGTGGGCTTTTCAGTGGAAGGTAGTGAGCTCAGATCTTGGTACAACCATGCTGCCATTGCTGGGTCCTTAATCCTCAAGTGCTATATAAGTTATATAAAATCATATAAATGAAAGGTGTATGGGTGGAACACCATAAACATAAAGCCTGGCACACACAAGTAAGAGTTGTTTGAGTTTCTTTTAATATCACAAGGAACGTTCAAGTGGTGACAGTGGTAGGGTTCTGCACTCTTAAAATGTCAGAAGCTTGGACTTATTCAACAAGAACGAAAGCAAGCCCTCTACTGGTTGTCATTAGTAATTACACTGAGACCAAGATAGAGTTTTTCTTTTTACTGTCAATTAGTGCAGGCACTGAGGGACGTCCCGGTTATGCTCCTGTCAAATGTAATTGTACGTCAAAACAGTGAGGAGATTGTAATTACCCAGTATCTCCTGAGTCGGTGTTTAGGTTTCTAAATCTGCAAATGTGTTTCTAACATTAATATCAGAAGTAAAATGCATATGGGAAAATGATAACGTCCATTTTAAAAATCGGATCAAAGTGCTTATAATAACATTTATATATATATACTAAAAACTACATATAAATTGGTGACACAAGTCATGCATTGTGTCTCATATCACTGATTTACAAGAAGTTCACTCTGTAGGGAAATGAGGTCATGTCGAGTTAGTTTGTGTGATTGCCGAGTAGTGGCACTGTTGTCTGTCTCACGGCACTGTAGCATGTCTCAACATACACACCCACACTTACACTGACATTATGTGTGGCCATGAAAGGGCATTAAATCTGATAAATAAGCAGTAAAACACATTGGGACATGCTGTTATTGGAAAATAATCAAGAAGAGAGACGTGTGATGAAAGGCAGAGTTAGTGTTACCACCTTGAAATGGATCAGCTTCCATGTCCTGTAACCTCATGTCTTAATGTGTTTTTTCATTTCCATGTAGAATATACTAAAACACCTTTACAGAGTGTGGCTTATTAATGTTTCCTTGTAGTATGTACTAAAAACTAAATGAGTATGTTAAACAGACGCCGTTAGCAACACTTCTGAATGCTCATCTGACCTGCCTCTAATGATTACAATATGTGCACATAAACCATAAAAGTCTCGTCTTAGTTAGCTTTTCTTTTTGTTTCTCTATAGTGTACATACCAAAATAGTTCAAGAGAGTTAAAGAGTCCCCATAACCCAGCTCTCATACACCTGTGTGCGTCTAGTTTGTTCCCACAGAAGAGCTCCTGTGGCACAGGCTGTTGGAACTGTTTATGCTGGCTGTGATAAAAAGGAGTCAGAACACACTGCATTGTAGCTTGCTGTGTATATGGCGGCCTAGCTGCATACCAGTCAGGTGGTGTTATTGTTCTGGCTGAACAGCGCACATCTTGATGTACTTTCTTCCGTACTTGTGCACGGCTAATAGTGTACCATTTTATAATATCCAGAAGATATATCACTTTGTAATTATTCCTTAGTTCATAATGAACTATCAAACCTTTAGGTTATGATGATTTACTGAGCAATTACCCAGTATTCATTAGTAGTTAATGCTAATGACCTTGGTGTAGGAGTTTAGTAGTAGGAGTGCTTAGTGCACCAAATATGTTTGTGTCTAAATTAAATATGAACCCTACTGCAATACCTCTGAAACTCTGCAAGACACTGTAAGTTTGATCTGTGGATTCTAGTTGTGACAGTTCTTCAGCCTCAACTACATTACTCGAGTTAATGATTCACCGCAAATGTTTTTTTCCTGTGCCCATGACATTTCCTAACAAGTCTAGTTCTATTTCCCACCACATATAAAAAAAACCCTTGTAGTCTAACCTGAATAAATGTGGCTCTGACCTGGCCTTGTAATCCTCCATATCAACCATATCATTTCTGTGAATGAACAGACTCACTGAGATTTACGTTCATCCTGATGAATGTGTTTTTCTTTTACATGGAAGCTTACATTGTGAAAGTAAAGACGTCCTGCTTCTCTTTGTTGTGTTGTTGCTGCTGCTTTCTTAGCCTTTTGTTGCACACTTAGTTTCAGTCGGTTACTCTGTGGACCCTTTTATCTTTCTAATACGGATTCGGCATATCTAGTTATAGAGGACGCTTTTGTATTCTGTACCATTACAGTTTTCCTTCACTGGAACTAAGAGGCCCAAACATGTTCAAGTATGTAAATCCCTCTGTGCACAATGCGAAGCCCATAAAGATGTTTACCATAATAGACATGGAAGAACTCAGGTGGCCTGCACAGAGCCCTGAGCTCCGCCTCACTCTACACCTTAGGGATAAACTGGCACACTGACTATCACCCCAGGTCTTCTTACACAAAATCAGTGCCTGACCTCACTAACCCTCTTGTGGTTAAATGAACACAAATCCTCACAAATGCACCCCAGAAATCTAGTGAAAGTTCCCAGAAGATTTGAGGATATTAGAGCACCAATTGAGGACTGAATCCGAATTGAACTGTTCAACAAGCACATATAAATATGGTAAATGGGTGTCCACATACTTTTGACCATAAAATTTAAATCCCACCTTGGGTATTATTATACTACTTCTCAGTCATACCTATTCACTTATTTCCTAATATTTGTGTCGGGAGGCTGGAGCCTATATTACCCAATACCGGGTGAAGGTGGGGGCACCCTGAACAGCTCACCAGACCATCACTGGACAACACACACACAACCATTCACACTCACACCTAGGGGCAATTTAAAACAGCTGCTTAGCCTAAATTAGCCTTAATGTGCATGTCTTTGGACTGTGGGAGGAAGCCAGAGTACCCTGAGGAAACTCACACAAGCACAGGTAGAAGATGAAACACACACAACAACACAGAAACGCCGTCACCGAGCCGGGGACGCAAACCCAGGACGCAGTTGTGCCACTACCATTACCACTGATATTTTGTATTTAAATCTGATAATAGTAACAAGACCCCTCAAAGATCTTTCACCAGGCCAAGTAATCCTCCATACAAATCCAAAAAAGTGAAGGAGTTCAAGTATCTCGGCGTCTTGTTCACGAGTGAGGGAAGGATGGAGCGGGAGATTGGCAGATGCAGTCTCTGCTGTAAAGCGGAGCTTGTACCGGCCCGTCGTGGTGAAGAGGGAGCGGAGCCAGAAGGCAAAGTGCCTTGGCATCCCCTGGTAGAGCTGGAGAAAGCGGCTGGGGAGAGGGACGTCTCGACCTCACTGTTTAGGCTGCTGCCCCCGCGACCCGACCCTGGAAGAAGATGAACGATTGAATGAATGAATGAATGTTTGTTATAATCCTGCTAATAACATAAAAAGAGGTAAAAGATAACTTCCTTGGTGAAGGTAATTGACGAAAAACATTCAGTTAAATGGCACCAAGTTTTCAAGTGATATATGGACTATGTTCCGTTGTGTTGGAACATATATGGACTATGTTTCAGTGTCCTTTTCTCCTTAACGGAGCGGAAAGATGAGCAGACTTTTCTAGCTCAGATGAATTATTTAGGGAGCATAATATACTACCCCGGGCCTTTAATGCCGTCTCCTTTTCCATGCATTCTGCCTTATATGCATGCATATATAGCACTGCTGCCTCAGCAGGGTGTTGAGAGAAAACTTAAAAGTGTGTGTCCAGATACGCTCGAGAGCTGGCACAAGACAAGGCATAGCTGCTTTAACCTTCAGTCGTGTTCTGTCCTCTGACAGATTGTTGATCTGCACTGATGTGATGCAGTGCAGATGGATAATTGATGAGCGAGTCTCCAGGGTCCTGTGTCGTTAGGCAATAACAGCTCATTGACAGGCGATAATATGGACTTCACTGAGCTAAACTCCAGAAGCGTGTGACTCCAAGGCTGAAGCTGAAGTTAATACTTACCATACTGATCATGTAACATGGGCTTGAGCTGTCAGGCTCTCAAGACCAAGAGAATAATATTGGCATCTGAGTTAGTGAGGGTGTAATCTGCATGCCTGATTTAGCCTGCATCAGCACTCTTTACTTTTTCACAGAGCTGAGCGGTGCAGAACGGCAGCGCTTTTCTAACTATTAGAAGGAAACGCATCAGAATGCCAGCCGTGTCTTACTACTAAAGGAGCACACACTGAACTTGACTTGTGACTGAACTGTCTCTCTCTCTCTCTCTCTCTCTCTCTCTCTCTCTCTCTCTCTCTATCTGTCGTCTATTTATCTTTCAGTCTTCCATTCTACCTTTCTCAGCCTGTCCCTTTCTCTAGACCTATTAAAAATAAGGCTACAGCTCCCATCAAAGGCCAATGAGCGGTTGGACGTATAGTATTTCGTTATGTGGGAGTTGAAAGGCCTGCGCTGTGGTGCAGAGAACAACTGTGATTTGTCCAATAAAGCAGCGCAGACAGAAGAACTGCTGGGCAGAGGGGGTGTGATGTGTCTTTTTGGGATCAAAACCAGCCTTGAGTCTAACAGAAAGAGTAATGAGAGAAATCAGTGTAACCGTGAGTCCTGCACACTGTGGAGACAGATACAGGAATCACAAGACAAGTAGCAGCAACGCGTATTGGAGATGACTGTCAGTTGCTCTCACAAGCATGCACAGTTTGACCCTTGACCATCTCACTTTTCAACAAGAAAATATGTCTATAGTTTATTATTTATCTAGAAAAAAAGAGGAATCCCAGGCAGAAAGAAATGTGAGTGTACCCTGTGACGTGACCCTGTTCAGAGCTCATGTGAAGAAAAGGCCATGCTTCATTGCCTCTCGGAAGGGCTTTACATTTTCTGTGTGAGCTGCTACAAACAGGTTAGTGCAAAAACGTCCCTCACTCTCACTTCCCATTGCGCACCCATAATACAGTGGGCCACTTTTGTGGTTTCTTTTGCAGCGTATGATTTTTACCTGAGGGGATTCTAAGCACACTGCAGAACCTGTTCTCTAGGACAAGTCTCTATTCACACCTAGGGGCTATTTGGAGTAGCCAGTTAACCTTGTGTGAGTGTCTTAGGAGTGTGAGAGCAAACCAAGGCTCCTGTACTCCACACAGAAATACTTACCGGCCAAGGGGCTCGAACCCAGCACCTTCTTGCTGTAAAGCAAAATGCTATCTACTTTACCCTTATAGCCACTTTGTGCAATAACTACAAGCTTAAACTCCATGAAAGAAGGTGGAAGGGTGTAGCATGGTCCAAGGAGGAACCCTTTACGTTTCGAAGTAAATCCGAATCACAGGATCCATAAATTCTGTTTAAATTTTAATAACAGTGCAAGAAGTCTGCACTTAACAATGCCATAAGTCTTAAAACCCAGCAAATGGCAGTAAAGTAATGATAAAACAGACAATGTAGAATTATGATGGCTCCATGTCATAGTCCACATTAACAGGTGACACTTATCATCGGAGATAAGCATAGACACACATTTCTTGTTTTGAAAACATCTCCAGGAATAAAAAGTGGTTGCGCATTTGTACATCATAGAAGAGGTTTGCACTCTCGAATGCCTTTCTATTTTCAATATATTTTAGGTAGAAAATGTTTTGTTTTTAAGCTCAGAACAGTGTGCAGTGGGTAGCATTTGCCGCCTCGCAGCTCCATTAAATATGTGAATATGTGTATGTGTACTGACTTCATGCAGAGTGTTTCCGGATGCGTTCCAGTTCCCCAGCGACCATGACCACGGTTAAACACCGGCTGAAGATGAATTAATTACTTTATATGAATATGTAGGCTGTCATTTGAATTTCAGAGTCTCAACAATCTAGCGACCCGTTATTACATGAAGTGGGTGGAGCCTGTGATAAAGATTAGTAAGCGTGAACTTTATTTAAATGAGAAATGAGGTGATAAACAGCTAAAATGTGTGCAACTGATCTAAAAGGTTAATGAAGACTATTTTGTAATTGGCTACATAACGTTTATTTGTAGTTATATGGTTACATTTCTTCCGTTTATAGAAAGGAGGGAAAAGAGCACATTGTTATGACTTATTGTTCTATATTTAGAGTTTATTGGATGTGTGTGGGTGTGTGTCTGCACAGGAGGGGTCTAATGGGAGTAAACAGCAGACAGCGGGAAATGTCTGAGCTCATACAGGCTCTACTACACACTGTACTAACTTAAAATAAGAATGAGTGAGAGAGAGGCTTCAGTCATTTTCATCACCTCTACTGTAACCTTGTGTACAACAGAGAACTGCAGTAGATTCTTTCATCACTTTTGTTTTAAAACCATTACCTAGATTAGTCATTTTTGTCTGCGTTTTGCTTTGCCATTGTCTAAAGCGGCCGCAAACGAGAAACACAAGATCAAGAACAATTTAAGTGAACAGGAAAACTGTCCAATTACCTCCAGTCATTATTCATTTTGATAGTGAAACGGATTCAGCATGTAAAAAAACTATCCGGTTTAATAGGAACTCCTGTACAGCTGTTCATTCGTGCAGTTATCAAAGCAGCCAATCATGTGGCAGCAGAACACGACATTAGCTCATTCAAATATAGTTATTATAATATAGTAAATATAGTGTTCAGTTAACATCTCTGATCTCTGTAACCCATGGCATTGTTGTTAAGTGCCGTACCACAGCAGTTCAATGAGAAAAAATTCTACATTTCTATGACCGTTGTGGATGTTTCTTATGAAACTCATCTGTTGTGTGAATGAAAATGCCCTCGTAGACCGTTGTCATGGAGTTTTGAGTTTTGATGTTTAAAATTTTCTCATAAATTCTCAACGTTAGGTCTGTATCTTAAAACTACTGTACGACATCCTATGTGATGGACATTTAAATTTCAAGACAGTTTGGGTCATCTGATGCGTACAGTTCTCTTACACTAATCCTGTGATTGGCCTACATTAAACCCAAGAGATTTATTTATCTACCCGTGTACTGTGTAAGACGTTTATGACAGTGCTAGGTTGGGTCATATGTCAACTGAGTATTATCGGCGTATCAGATGAGGATATTATTTTGTTTTGCAACAATCGTATCACTTTTCTATGAACATTGTACAGTTTGACTTATGGACTTGACCTGTTTTCCCCCACAACACATCTACAACACATATTTTATATATGACCACAACTGCATAACTATACTTTCAAATCCACCTCAGCTAAACTCATGTTGCTGCTCAACTCAATTCTTACACCCAAAAAAAAAAAAATCGTTTTGTTTGTGACAGGTTTGTTATTTTGTGACAACTGTCAGACATGTTGGAGTTTTGATTCATGCCCATATTTATAGTTTGCATAGGATGGTAAAATAGGTAAATAGATAGTTAGATGGAAGGAGAGATTTCAATTTAGATTAGTTTAAGAAAACAGAACATCTACAGTAACTCGAATGAGCACTCTTTTTCGACCACGGTGAGCAGAAAAGCGTCTCAAAATGCACAAAATGTCAAACAACAAGGGGGACGGGCTGCAAAAGAGAAGACTCTGTCCCATTTTGCTCCAGTCAGCCCAGAGCAGGATTAGTGTGAGGTTACAGTAGGCACAGACCCACTCAAACGGACTTAGATTATTTAGATAATAATGTCAAATTTAAAATATTAACATCCCTCTGAAATGATGCTGGGTTTGTCCATCTTTTGACATGCAGTAGTGCCTCTGTCCACCTCTCTCAAGTGTTTGTTGTGACACTACAGGATACCTGACGGTCACACTTTTCTACCAACCCTGACAACAAAACAGATGGTTGTGTGACTCCTTTAACCTTTGCTCTCCTGTCTATATTTCCACGATGAATAACTCAGCTTTGACTTCAGCAAGCCGCCACTGTCCTCTCTCTGACTGTCACAATTTTAGCAAGAACCTTCTTTCTCATCTTTATCTCTGCTTTCCTCTATCTTTTCTCTGTCCAGTTTGTTTTCTCTCCCTTCATTTTCACACTTCTTTTTGTTTTTTGTCTTTTTCTTCACACAATCATTGGGTGAGTGTGTTGCCTCTGACAGATAGACGAGCTCAGGCATGACGGACACACACGTAACTAAATCTGTTTTTTATTTAAAAAAAAAAGTGTGTGTGTAAATCCACATTGCCCTGTTATGTGTGACCTCTTTACTTTCAAGTGTGGCAACCGAATTCTCCCCCTTTAATACAGCTGCGTAAAGGTGACGGTGATATACTTGAACAAAACATGAAGTAGATGTTTTTCAAGCCTTTTTCAGTCATTTATTGAACAAAAATATCTACCTTTTCACATGTATACTGTGACTGTGTTTTTTGTTTTTTACATCAGACTGGCTGCTATTGCGCTAACTTTGCTGGGGCAGTCAGTCCTGGACAAATTGGAAGTCATTTAAAATCTACATCACTTGTAGAATATCCTTCCAGAAAAATTACACACTTCAATTAATGTAAAATTTTTAAATCTCTTGCGAGATTCATAGTCATCCCGAACAATTTTTCTCAAGGCCATGTCTTTACAACTTGAGATGTCTGGTGTGTGGATATGGGACACATTCCCCCTGCGGGAGGTTCTCATTAATTGCACCTAATCTTGAACACCTGATTCTGATTTTATAGGTTTTGGAAGTAGGAGTGTACTTACATTTCCATGGGAGCGGTGTGATATTTAATTTACTTCTTATTTCTTTGTTTGTTTATTTCAGTTATGGAAATGACTTCAATTCTATTTTATGTGGAATTTTTTTTGTGTGTGTATCACCTTTATCCGTAGGCACTGTATCAAAGAGTGGGAAACATTTGTTTGTTGAAATATGTTGGGGGGGAAAAAAACCCAACATATTCAATATGATTTTTTCACATGACTGTATTCATTAAAAAATTATTAAAAGTATATATAATTATTTACAGAAAACTGGTATAAATAGTCTTAAGGCCACCCCCCCCACACACACACACACCAAATAATGTCACAGTATACAAGAAAACCCTTCTTTCATCATGCTTGACACAATCTTAATTGGTTTTCCCAGACTACTGTACAGACTATTCTATAGCACATATTTCATATGTGTTTAATATTTTATGTTATATTTATGATATGTACACATGTTTTTTTGTTGTTTTTTTTTGCCTACATGTCTCTTTATCTTATGTAGTTCCTGGAATGTATACTGGAGTATTTCCTTCAAGCACTGCTATGAAATGGGATGTGCAAAAAGTGCCAGCGAAGCGTATACAAAGTCCTTCTTTCATATTGTAACAGGCGGTTACAAACTATGGGACAGAAAAAGCCCATCACTATAGATTTCTAACATTGTAAACATTGATGCCAAGTTTTCGTTCTTCAGGATTCATAGTGCCGCATGCCTAAAGGAGCTCGAAATTAACTTTTTGAAATGCATATATATATATATATTTATTCATTCATTTTCTGAACCGCTTATTCCTAATTAGGGTCGCGGGGAGGCTGGCGCCCATCTCAGCCGACT
>JBCNYG010000004.1:22292576-22307202 GCA_039654305.1 Porochilus rendahli | reverse complement strand
GAAACGCCCGAACTGGGAATCGAACCCAGGACCTTCTTGCTGTGAGGCGGACGTGCTAACCACTACGCCACCGTGCCGCCCTTTTTTTATATATTATTATATATATGCATTTCAAAAAGTTAATTATAATATATATATGTATGTTTGTATGTATTTATAATGCATTATTAATAGTATTATATTATTATTTATTTATATTTCATCTTAATTTATTATTTCATCTTAAGGCTGATTAAAATTTTCAACTGGTATCAACTGAAATATTTTTGTGTGATGCTTAAAAAATGGAAGTACAATCCAGCATGAATAGAAAATGTAAAAAAGAGAGAGAGAGAAAAGGATAAACAGAAGATCAATCACACCTTTTGTAAATAATGAAAGTGT
Organism: Porochilus rendahli; assembly: GCA_039654305.1. NCBI lineage: Eukaryota > Metazoa > Chordata > Actinopteri > Siluriformes > Plotosidae > Porochilus > Porochilus rendahli. The sequence goes on along the minus strand of JBCNYG010000004.1, from coordinate 22,306,818 downwards.
GTTGAATGAGTAAAGAACCCTTTAGTCTTCTAGCCTTTAACCTCAAATCGCTGAAAACTATGGAATTTCATTTTGAGGTATCTGATTGAGCCCTTGGCTAGCAAATGCTTTTTTTAAATATTTAAACATTTTCCTTGGCATTTTCCCCCGAAATTGTCTCATGTGCAAATTAGAAACTCGCATAGTTAGATAAAAGAAAGATATTTCACTTCTTTCTAAAGCACAATCTTGTGTCTCTGTTTTGTTTTTCATTTCACTCCTCAGTCAGTCATGGCATCTGGGTCTTGTGTTTGACCGGCAATCCCAGTAAACTGTGCCCTTTCTCTTTTTTAATCTGTCTCCCATACCCGATCCCCCCCCCCCCCCTTCTCTTTGTCTCTCTTCTGTCATTTACACTGAAATCAACACAGATGTTTTTAAGCTGGATAAGAAAGCGTTATGAGATGATGAGGTGTACTTTACTCTTTTTTCCAAATCTGGAAAGCAGTGCAGTATTGAAAAAAAAATCCAATAAGGAGTATAATTTTTGATGCAGGTTTATGCTCCTTACTCCACATGTAGTGCCTATTCATGTTTTTTTTTTTTTTAACAAATCATGCTAGATTTTACTTTTTGTGTTACGTCTTGGATTTGTAGGGGATCATAAGCCGACTGTATGAAGCTATTAATGCATGAATGAGATGAATAATCTTTTCAATTGAACAGAAGAAAATACACCTGTTCTCTTCTTTTTATCTGATTAATTTAGAGAAATCTGCATGTACAGGACCACACACAGTGTGAAAGTAATATCTGGAACATTTAGTAGCTGAATCCCTGTGCAGGCAAGCAATGATAAGGGGAAGATGATAAAGGAGCATTTGATCTGTATGCAGCATGGCACTTTCAGTCAGCACAATTACCGGTCGAACAAATGGAACACGGTTTTTGACATTCATATTTTTTAAATAGGAATAAAAAGCAGCAGTGTGGTGTGACAGTTGAAATGTTTCCATTAACCTGCTTAATGCACAAATTGGAGCTGCAGACTAAAAATTAGTAAATTGAAACATATGAATTTTGAAAGCAATAAACAACATGTACAGAGCAGTGATGGCTCATTGTTTAAGGCTCTGGTTTACTGATCAGAAGGTTGGGGATTCAGGCCTTACTCCCACCAACCTGCCACTGTTGGGCCCTTGAGCAAGACCTTTAACCCTCATCTGCTTAGTTGTACAATTGATATAAAATGTAAGTTGCTTTGGATAAGGGTGTCTTCCAATTGCCATAAATGTAAATGTCCCGAAATGTTTCTATTTCTGTTTCTATTTCTTTTACAGATCAGCAATTTTCCAACACTGACAAGTTTTATTATTGAGAAATTACATTTTGGCTGCAAATACTTATATTTAAGGTTAGTATGATAAGGTTAATGTCTATAAAGTTAAAAGAGTCTCCAGTGTCGAAATTTGGCAACAGTCCAAGACTGCACGTTATTAAATATAACACCAGTGGTTTTTGACTAAGATAGAGGTTGGAGGACAGGTTGGAAGTGTCTTCTAATAGCTGCTGCAGTGCAAGTTCTGAAAAATGCTAATCCTGGGTTTACAGTGGGGCGCGATGTCCGCAATCTCCACGAGTTGAATGGTGATGATCTTAAGGGAACTTGGTTCATGATGATCGTGCAGATCAGAACAAAATTTTTGACTGTCTTAAAGTTTGCCTAGATTGTTATGATGAATTAAAATTGATGTCAATCGTGATAGAATGAAGGAATCATAGGGGATCTTGATGAACTTGGAAACACGATTCCTTCAAGTTTTATCTCTTGGATGCACCCTGCCTCCTTTTTATACCCCAGTCGTGCTCCAAGCATGCTCATTAATCGTGGAGTGCTATGATTTTTTTTTAAATCATGGAGATCATGTGCCCCAGTGTAAACCCAGCATAAGGAAGTGTTTCCTAACAGAAAATGTGATTTTATCAAGAAGTGCGATGTTTTTATATTGCGTCTCCAGTGTACAGTATTGTCCCAGTGTAAGTTGTTATAATAACGCATTTAAAAAGGCACATTATTAAAACATAAACTTCTGACTAATTAGAATCGAGACCACAACAATGATTCGGTATGAATCCAACATTCATAACCAAGTAAGAAAATAATGTTGCAACAGAGGCTCAGTTGTCCTTGACAGGAAAGCAGGTGATAAATTAAATGTTTATAGTCTTCGTCCATGTAGTACTCCTAATTAGCAACTTTATTATCCCTTCTCAAGTCCACAAGTGGTTTGGATAGGAACATTTCATTTGAGCAGCACGCCCTACACCTTGTAATTTACGCTCATGCTTTTTTAACAAGAGCTCAGTGTTCTCTTAGTTGGACTCAACAAAAATAAGATCTTTACGCCTTTTATTTTTATTTGTCTTTGCCACTCTTCATGATTAAAAAAACACTGGAAGGAAATTAATTGGTAAATAATTGAAAGGTTTGGTCCTTTTATGCATTTTTTTTTAATCAAGCTGCACTCTTTGATGCTTATTTCTTCTACTTGTTTTTTTAGTGGCCTTGTTTTTTGATTGTGCATTACACACACGTTTTTATGTATTAAGTAAGTTAAACAGGCGGCACAGTGGTGTAATTCTTAGCATAGCCGACTCACAGCCAGAGGGTTCTCTGTTCAAGTCTCGGGCTCAGCGTTGGCTTTTTCATGTGGGTTCTCCTCTGGGTACTCCCCCATGCATCAGCTTTCCTGGTAAATGGTTCTTTCAGACTCCTCCTGGGTTTGAGTATAAGAGTGAGTAGGTGTGTGTGTGTGTTGGCCCTGTTATGAAATGGCGATCTGTTCAGGGTCAAGTTCAAGAGTCGGCTGAGTGAGTAGGCTCCAGCTTTCCCGTGACCCTTCTAGAATAGGGCGGCTCAGAAAATGAATGAATGAACTCAAGGCGAACAATAGCTAGTTTCAGAATGTAAATAGTATGGATTGTGGGTGGAGTCAAAAGTTCTGTTGGATTTGCTAACTTTAGATTATATTGTTGAATTTATTTGGGGTACTATGAGAGCTTGTTCCCATTTGCTTTGTCTTTGTCTCAGTTTAATAATATACTAATTATGTAGTATCTATCCTGACTAACGCTTGTTCGATATGTCCCTCAGAAGGAGAATTAAGCTTATTTGGGAGTGATTATTCAGATTTGGGGTTTATTGACCCGTGTCCTGAACAGCTTGCTGCTTAGCCAAGGGCGAACCTGCAGGACAGAGATCAGCAGCCTGTTGAAAATGCTGCACAATGATGTGTTGCTGCAACATTGCATCAGTGGCACACTGTCAAAGCTCACCAGGTTTCATGTGGAGACTCAAGGCAGGCTGTCCTGCGAGAATCCATGGTGTTGCCACACTCTACACGTTGTACACATTGCGGCTGTACGTCAGTTTCCCCCCAATACTGTAAATCTGTAAAACTGTCCATACAGAATGAATTTTCAGTTTAAAGGCTATTTACCATCTAATTTTGTGCATAACAACTCTCTTATGCCTTTGTCTTCTTCTTTTTTTCTCTCTCTGTCTTATTTTCAAGAGTTATTTATTGGAATTTAATATAGATTTTAATTGTGACCCATTATATAAAACAGTGTGTGTATAGGGTATGAATAATGTAATGGCATAATACGTAAAATACCACTCGTGCCTTGGCTGAATATATTTATTAAGGCGCAGCAACAGAGGTCATGCCAATGAAAAAGAAACCAGCACTATTGCATATGTATTCAGAGTGCACAGTGCCTGAGAGATATCTGAGATTATACATATGTATGAGTTTTAGCCAGTTCCCAAAACAGTAGATCTCCCAGTATCATTTGGCATCTTGTGTTACTAGTAATTCTAATATTCCAAAAATTCAAAAATCTCAGTTCTTTATCGTTGCAGGCTTTAATGGCATTTAAATTTATATGTATAGCACTTTTAACAATAGACAGTGTAACACAGAAATTCGGATGTAGACCTCAATCTTTAATGAGGAAGACAGAAACGACTGTGGCAAGAAATACTCCTTGAGATGGCATGAGGAAGAAACTTTCAGACCCAAATCCATTCGTTTTCTGTGTGATGGGGATGATGGGATTATTACAGTACACTGCTGTAGAAAAGTAAAGCTAGATGTTCAGATTGAGAATGTTTGGCCGTATTCATGTTTTGTGACTAAAGTAGAAATTTACTTAAGAAAATCTGTACATATTTAAACTGAGGATACCTTTATTTGATTTTCTTGGCTCTACATACAGTATATACAGTATTAGCGGAACTCTTACAAGTGCATGCTGGGCACGACAGCCAGCAGCCCAGAGTAACAAAATATAAAGTTCTAACCAAACATACGTCCATACACAGAAATATTAAAGAGTTTACTAAATATGTTATACTGTGAAATCAATATGTAAAATAATTTAATGTAATGAGAAAAGATTTATTATAAGTCAATGTACCAATACCTCATACATCTACAGCAATATTCCTTATTTAAAATCATTTTGGATGAAAGACCAGCTCCTTAAGTTTCAGAACAATTTGTAATTGTTTCCAGTCAGAGGGAAAAAAACTTGAATGTCTTTTATAATGTGATAAACGTCTTTCCATTTAAAGTAAAACGAATGGAAAGCCTTCCTTCCTCTGCTGTTACGCTGAAAATATGGATATTTTTATCATCAGGTGGTCTGTAATCACATTTTTGAAGTTTCAATCTGTTAACATGTATTCAATAGTCTGTATTAGTTTGTTTGAAAAGGCTGCCATTTGGAGTCTGTATTACACTGGCGATTGTGTGAAACCTCAAGAATAGAACGTGGACACGTTATTTTATATGAGGAAGATAATGGCAAAAATAACAGCGTATAGATATTAAATTAACAAATAAGATATAAACTAGTGAACATCTGAATAAAATAAAGCTACGCATGCCTGCACATAATGCTACATTACATTTACATACATCAGACAAATGCTCAAATGGGTTACATACATCGGACAAATGGGTGTTAATTTGATGTGCAATCCTGTAACATGAATTTCCCCATGTTCTAAAGAATAAGCTGTCCAATCCTAGCAAATCTGCTAGGATTACAACTCACTTTAAGGGTATTACTCATAAAAAAATTCAGCTTTTAACAAGTACGAATGGCCCCATTTAGATGCTGTCTCCTCTGACGTCCTTCATATAAAAATACAATAATTAAATTATTATGTATGGTTACGTTTGTGTATTTAATATTGGTTTAAAATGACATTCTATAGTTAGTTCAGTGTGTCGATGCCCAAAACATACCTTCAACTTGGCAGAGGTCTGCAGAGCTTGGAATACTGCTGCGTGCAATTTTGATATTATGTCCTCACCATGTGTACTTACTGTAACTCAACTCCAATCATGGCCCATTGTGAATAACATTGTGAGTCCTTGGAATGAGTACAGGACAGTCTTTATGATGTACAGTAGTCAGTCCAAATCTACAGTATGCCAGAGAGATTACTGAGTGAATAAAGGATGAGATTCGAGAATAAACTGGTAAGGGAAATGCAGATCTTTAGGATATCTATGTTGGAACATCTGCTACAGCCGACGGGGAGTCACAAGTACAGATGTTCCATGTAGAGGTCGAGCAGCAGGATGGATCAGGAAGGCACTGAGGGCATCAGCAGATACTGTTTCATCTGTATTCAAGCAACAAATACAACACAGGATTTACTGACCACAAACTCCATCACACTTCATCGTAAGTGTCCAGTCATAAGTTATAGTCTCTACAGCACAAAGGAATATTGGAGCCATGACCTTGAGTAACAGTGTGCGGGAGTGTGAGGGATCTGAGCAAATGTGAATCAGTTTGTCGTTTTGAGCTGCAAGTCACTGTCTCTTTTTGTATAAACGTAAAAAAAAGACTGCTTTCTAGCTGTTTTCTTTTTCCTGATTAAATCGAGTCTTCGCTTTTATACTACTGTATGTGGAGAAAAAAAAACTAATTCAGTGACCCTCTATGAGTTTGTAAGAAACAGTACAGCTGGCTCAACACTCGCAAATCGAAAAGAGCTTCACATGCGTTTGATGAGACGTTTGCGTGTGTGTAATGTAATGTAATAATTGTGTGTAATTTCACTCTTGGATGAAGTGGTAAAGCTGCTCTGTGTCTAAATATTAATGTTCTACTTCATGCGAATACTATCCAGAAATCCCTTTTCCTGGATGATGGTCAATATTTAAATAAGCACATCTCAGCTCAAAGGTCACGTTGGTATGAAAAAAGTTGAATCTTTCCACGTTTTTATTGTAATGTAAAACTTAAAATATGTTTCTGATCTGAAGTGATTCATGACTCAAATGGTCACATGTATAAATATGGCTGTTTGAATTTTTATGTACATTTATGAGAGTGGACTAAACATAGTTACATATTCTGAATGGGCAGCACTATTTCTGGGCCTGCGGCTTAATGCATTATTTATTACAGGCTCTGCCGCTGGCCTGGTGTGTGCCCTCTTTAATTATATCTTAATGCGCCATCTCAGAAATCTAGTGCACAAATTTTGGGCTATAAGTGTTGGGCTTGAAATGTTATTTGCTTATATGCTATATAATGTAATGTAGGTTATGTAATGTGATCACGCTGACATGTACGGGAGTGGACACAACTAGTATGTAAATGTATGATTTTAAAAATGCTTGGTTATTTTTATAATCTTGTTGGGTTAACTCGCCCCAACCTATGTTGATAATGGACAGCACAGCTTGTGAATTAGGGATGTGGAGATGAAAAGGAGAGAGCACTTACCGGCAAGATTAATTTTCTGGAATCTTCCACTCTGCCCGTGGCAAAAGAAATCGTCTGCAACGGCAAGGAATGATTTTCTTTCCCCCATTTAACATAATTTATAACCTAGTTAAACCTTTCATTATTATACATTTTTTCACATGTAGATTAGCTTGATAGCCAAAGTTAGAAAAAAGGATGCTAGATAACATTATTTGAGTAGAAAATAAGCCAAGAGTTTGCTTTTTGGAATTAATACAATACATGGATATATGACCATAATCTGGGGCTGGTGGTGTGGTTAGGGTTCTGGGCTCATGACTGAGAGGTCCGGGGTTCGACTCCCTGTTAGACCCCCACCGTGATAAGACCCCAGAGCAGGGTATTTACCATAAGTGTGCCTCTGTTCACCCAGCAGCATAAATGGGTACCATACTGGGAAGGTAACCTGCGATGTACTAGCATCCCATTCAGGACTAGTTGAATTAGTTGCTTCAGGCTACGAAACTGGGGATAAGCTCTGACCTGACTAGCCAGTAGGCTCTGCTGTAACAGCCCAACAGATACAAGTACACTCATATGGGGTTTTTGACACCCCACCCCCCCATTCCAGATTTAGGGCCAACATCCCAGCTGAACCACGCTTGGTTCCAGCAAGAGGTTTTCTAAATTGACCTAAATTGGGCTATTTTAGACCAGCTATTTTTAGAATATAATAATTTAAATCATACGGCTTATAGCTTTGAGCTCCATCAATGAGAAGCTCCAGGGCTGAACTGATGGTGCAGTCAGAGCTCGTAGGGTTTGGGTAGGTTTGTGGATGAGGGTGATGAAACTTGATGGCTTTTCATGCATGTCGCTCTTTTCAAATGTCTATCTGTCCTGTGCTTTTCCGGCTAAGACTGACATGCCCCACAGGGCAGTGTGAACAGCAAATCTGTGCTCCTATGAACTCTCAAGGCTGGTAGATGAATGACTGAGCTATTGGGTCTGACAGCTTTGCTGATGATGATTTTTAAAAGGCTGTTATATCGAGATAAGGGAGCTTTGAGTTGAAGAGAAGTTTCTCACCTGGCTTTGAGGTGGAAACTGTGTCGATAATTGAACTATTTGATCTGTAGATGACTGAGAGATGGCTTTGCTCACTTTATGCTCTTTGTGTGTTTGAAGTGTGTCTCGAACAGAGCAGAGCTCCAAGCCAGACTGGAGTGCCTCCAAAAAGGCTGCAGGCTCAAAGGAAACTGGGGGCTTGGTTAGAAAAGGTTTTATATTTATATATGTTTTAGCAAGGTCCTGGTTTCCAGTCCCGGGCTCAGTTAGGTTGTTGCTTCGTGGAGCTTGCATGGGTTTACTCTGGTTGCTCCAGTTCCCTATCACAGTCAAAAATATTCACGTTATGTTAATTGGCTATTTCCAATAATTCCTAGGTGTGAGTATGAGTGTGAATGATTGTTTATGTTAGCCCAGCAATGGACTGGCGAGCTGTTCCGTGTGTACCCCACCTTTGCAGAATGTCAGCTGAGATCACCCTAGCAAGTGATCGACCTAATAGACTTCTGGACCTTACTGCTTAGGCTGCTGCCTAGCGATCCGACCCCGGAAGAAGCAGAAGAAGATGAACGAATAGATAAATGAAAATTTGCTAAATCTGCTGCTTTTCTGTAATCTGGCCATTTAATATATATCTGTTTAGGAGATAATTGAGTTTTTGGCTCATATCAATTTTAACATACTGTGCACATATATGTGACCTTTAGGGAGCCAAATTTTTAAAAGTGCCATTGTCCAAAACTGATATAAAATTCGTAATGATTCCTGAATGCCAAGAACACTTTAACTGCATATTTTAAAGAGTTTTTTTTTTTTTTAAGCTTTAAAAATATTTTCTGGTGTTATTCTTTTGTTTCATAACTGTTCTAATAAAACCTCAAAATTAATGCAACTCCCCCAAAATAGCCTCAATAGGCAACAGTTTACATATTAATATTAGGATGACTCAGAGTCTAGGTATATTGGAAGATATTTGAAGATGTTTTGTCCATTAGAAGTGTAGCCTTATCTGCTTAGATCTGTTTAATATTCATAAAGTATTTGTATCTGTATTTATTGTATATTCACATTCTACATGGGTGTGGCCTGATGTGGAGGCTTTTTTGAAAAAAGATTCTTCTGGTTATGTATCAGAACGTCCCCCAAATTCCAGATAACATACCCTAAGTGGTAGAAATACTAATACTGCCAACATACATCCTTAAACTTTATCATACACTCCTTGACGCACTCATTTGGTGAACCGATTACCTTATTAGGGTCCTGGAGAGGCTGGAGTCTACACATGGCGAAGGCCATGAACAACTCGCCAAACCGTCACAGTGCTAACACACACTCACACTTATACTTTCGAAATATAAGCAAATCTACTGAACCACATGTCCCAGCGCTTTAGAGACACACCGGCTGCTTTTTATGACTGTATCCTGTGAACATCATCAAAAGTCATATTTAAACATTTTGCTCTTAGTGAGAAGGAGAGCTCAAGGTAAGTGCATCGGTGTCTTATCATAGAATGTGCTGTCGTCAGCTAGTTTTATGTATTGATTTAAAGTGAAATGGCGCTTTCATTTGCCATTGACCTGCTGAGCCGGCATATTTGGGCAGATCAATGCAGTTAGGTGCACAGGTGAAAAATTTAAGACTGTTAAACACTGCCAATAAGTTTTTTCAACTCCTCATCAGATTCTATCAGAAGTGACATCAGTCCCTGCACACTGAACCAGTAAGCTACACCGCTCTAACGCTCAAACACTGAGTGTGGTCCGACCTTCTGTGATCGTTTTCTCTATTGTACAGCTCTTTCTTCCTGGTTTATAGGTTCTGCTGTCTCTTCTCATTTGCTTCAAGGTCACAGAGAGGAGGCCAGAGCTCTCTTTTATTTTACTTTAAGCTATGCTTCTGTTCTGGTTCCCAAGATAGTGATCATGTCTCTCTTCACGGAATGTCAAATTCCAGTTAGGGCTAAAATGGATGCACTCTTATTTAACAATCAATTCTTTACTAGAGCTGCACGTGCATTCTGGCTCAGTTTGTAAAATCTGTGAAAGAGAGAAACAGATAATCATTGATCATGTCCGGATGTCGTACATGACTGTGATAACTAGACTGTGAACTATTTGTGAGACTCAGACCACAATGCGGGTTAGAGAGTTATCTGTCTTCTCCTGCAGGCCCCGACAGAGGAACAGAACTTTATTTGCATATATATGTACAATTAATGAGGAGTGTAATCACTGCAGAACTCCAGCACTCAGTTTTTGCTGCTCACATGCACTTTTTTATTTATTTTTTAATTCCTTTAATACATTCTTATTGCAGTCTGCTTTCTTGGTGTTACAAAGATGGTCTACAGGTACTTTAGAATAAATGTGATTGGGAGGCAGAATTCATTTTAGTATATATTACACTAGAACAGCGCAATTTCAGTGGTGCAGTCTCTCGAAATGAAGGACATTATCCACCTCACAGGCTGAGGATAATGCTTGAATCAAAATGGTGCGCAAAAAAGCATGGTTTGCTACAGTCACTGATTCCTTGAAAATTAAAAAAAAATCCACTGAACCCTGGAAATTCAAAAGATATAATGTCATGGGTGGCACGGTGGTGCAGTGGTTAACACGTCCACCTCATAGCAAGAAGGCCTTGGTTTGTTTCCCAGGCTTGGGCGTTTCTGTGTGGGGATTGCATGTTCTCCTTGTGTTTGTGTAGGTTCCCTTTGGTTGTTCTGGTTTTCTCCAAACAGTCTAAAAGCCTGCACAGTAGGCTAATTGGATGTTCCAAAATCGCCTCGAGGTGTGAGTGTGTTTGTGTGAATGGTTGTGTGTGTTGGCCCTGCGATGGCCTGGTGGGCTGTCCAGGATATACCACGCCTTCACCCAGAGTCAGCTAAGATGGGTGCCACCCTTCTAGCGACCCTAATTAGGAAGAAGCAGCTTAGAAAATGAATTAAATTATGTCACCAAAAACATAAAGAAATCTGCACAATATGGCCTTGACCACCGTGATAGAGCAGGCAGTGTGATTATTTTCATGCTTTAAAAATGAAAAAAGATAGTTTGGTTTGCTTTCCTTGGCTCCCATGTAGTACATACTCAAACTCTGACAACATTTGAAAAGATCCTGTAATAGAGCTTGCTTTTTTGATGTTTTCATGTAATATAGACCAAAACTTTGAATGAGTATTGGATCATGCTTTCTTTTTTTTTTGCCATGTAGTATATACTAAAATAGGCTTAATGTTCTGCCCCAGGAAGTGATGTCCGCCTTACCTTCCGAGAATAATTATGCAGATGCTCGTATTGCTGTGTTTTCTTCATAACACCGTGATGCTGAATTCACAAATCTGATTTGGTCCGAAGGCTTGGATCATTTTTCTTCAACAGCTGCAATGCCATCCATGTTATCATTTCTTCAGTAATCTCTTTTGGACTAGGACTTGATTCAATATTATAAGCCTAATAATTAACAAATAAATAAATAGATTTTTATTAGTACATTAAAAAAAAGTATACATTTTTCATTCATTCATTGATTTTCCAAAAAGCTTTGTCTTACGAGGGTCACATGGAGGCTGTGCTACCAACTCTGAGTGAAGGCATGGTCCACCCCGAACAGCTCGCCGGTCCATCGCAGGCCTGACATACCCACTCACTCTCCCACCCAGGGGCAATTTGGGCAGCCAATTAGTCTAATAAGCAAGTCTTTGGACCTTGAGAGGAAAGCGGACTACCCAGATAAAACCCATGCAAGCATGGGAAGAACATGCAAGCTCCACACAGAAACACCCTCGCTAGGTCCAGGACTGGAACCCAGAACCTTCTTGCTGTTAGGCAGATCTGCTAGCTACTACACCACCATGCCATCCTCAACCCATTATCGACTTGCTTATGGCAAATCAATGGTGCTTGTACAATCTATTGATTGTGGTTTCTGTGAGGAGCTATTTATTTTACAGTTATTGAAGGAGTAGAAGTATTAAAGTCTGAGAAGTAAAGCAGTTCTATAAGTATTTCACCATGAGCAGTACTTTTTACTTATCTGGGAGCAAAAAGATTGTTTCATATTATTAACTTCTACACAGGCTGGAGAGAGAACAACTGTTTATAGCTGCTATAACAAAAGTTATGTGGTTGTAACTTGTTTGTGAATGTTCTGCAAAATCAAACATAACTTTAAAGGGTTTCTATATATGAATAAAACATTAGACATGTCATGGAAAACAAAAAAAGGTGTTTTTTTTTATTATTCAAAGGTGCTCTCTGGTGTTGAAAATGTTTCGCTGGGATGAAATTGATAAATAAAAAAGTCATGCTGTAAGAACATTTTCAGATGACTTTACTCATTAACTCCTTATGAATTCCTTATTAAATTCTTTAAGTCATTAATATAAGGGATAAGCATTTTTTTGGAATGTCAAGAAGTGTCCGTCCGTCCCCTCAGCGTACGTGTACATATGGGAACATTGCCACTAATCAAAAATGCCCACCCAGCGACCCAGAACATGGAAGAGCTGGAGAAAGTGGCTGGGGAGAGGGAGATCTGGACCTCACTGCTGCTGCCCCAGCGACCCGACCCCAGATCAAGCGTAAGATGATGATGAGGAAATGCTATTTTTAAGAAAATAGCAATTATAGTCAAAGAACCAGTTTCTGAATGTCCGCATTTGAAACTTTCTAACATCCATACGCTAAATAAATCCTGCTTTCCACCAATCTTCTCAATATCTTCCTAGCAATCGATGAGTTCAATTTACACTAATTCATGTCTGTTTTGAGGCTTCTCATTGGTTAACCGTTATATGATTCAGAAATCCTTCTGGGATTCTGTAAGTAGGTAGAATATTCTGGCACTGAATATGGACAATCAGGAAATACCCTGAGCAATCACAAAAGGGGTTTGAAAGTCGGCAAAATAAGTGGATACTCCAATTGTTTAACAACAACTTGGACATGGAACACTTTCTTAAGGAAGCATTTTAGCATGGATGAATTGGGTTTATGGATATTTTAACTTGGTCATCTCGAGGATAATGCTTTGAAGGATGTGTTTTTGGCAATATCGCATTTTTATACAGGTGAGCCATTTTCAACTTATTTTGGCTCTTACTCAAAACCGGTACCTTGCGACTTAATGCTGGAGCGGGTCACATATTATCGACTGCAAATTTGACCAAGAGATAAAGAACAAACTAAGATAAGACAGTCACTACAGACCTCTTGAACATCCTTGAGTGTCTGGCTGTTTCACTTGCATAATCACATCGTTTAATCATTTTTTTTATATAATGTATATATTTTAATAATATTATTTGGTAAAGAAATGATGTTGTGTTTGGGGAACACAGTAATATATTTTAAACTCGTTTCCCCTTTGTTATGAATATGTATACACTGATCTATCTTTTTTTTTCCTTTCTTTCTTTCCCAGACCTGGATGTGAGGTATTTCTGGAAGTGGAGTGCCTTTGAGGACTATTTGCTTTTTTGTTTTGGCTTCACGCTGCTATGTGCCTTCTTCACGCTGTTCTTCCTGGACTGGGTGCTGTTCGTGGAATCTCTGGGCACACTGGCCGTGCTGTTTGAGGCCATGCTGGGTCTGCCGCAGCTGTTACAGAACTACAACAACAGCTCGACCCGAGGCATGAGGTCAGACAATCCACTATGATCCTGTCAGTTCTCTAAAACCATCTGTCTTTATTCCTCACTGGCTAGCCGACAGATTAAAACACATCAGTCTGTTGTGTTGTTACAGCTTGGGCTTTTGCATTTTTTTTTGAAACAGCGGTTGCATTTCCAAGAATGGGCTTGGTTTGAGATGTCTTAAACATAAAAAACAAAGAAGCACCATATATGTTGCAGTCAGAATTTTTGCTACCAAACACTGGTAGGGTTTTTTTCCTACTTTTATTTTGTAATTATTTAAAAAATGATTAAAAATAAAAAAAATCCAAATTATTAGCACCCCTACAATTAACACCTGATGATATCTCTTTTGGACAAAACAGCAGTGGCTGAAATGGCTTAAGACATGTAAAGGATCTTAAGATATTTCAAGATATTCAGTGATTTGCGTCTTAAAACTTCACTCATGTACCACCATATTTAAATGTGCATTAAGTCTTCTTTTTGTTTGTTTGTTTTTTTGTTTGTTAGTTATACTGTATTAACCCACAAGGGAACTCTACATTTAATTGATCCATAGTGAGCGCACACACACACGTAAACAGTCAGCACACACACTCAGAGCAGCAAGCAGCCACACGCCGTTGCCGGGCGAACAATTGGGGTTAGGTGCCTTGCTCAAGGGAGCTCCATGAAGATAGAGAGAGAACAACCTCCTGCCCCCTCACCTGCAACCACCATGCAATTATTTATTTTTTCTGGCTCAGGAATTGGCCTTTCGTTATCAAACCAACT
>JBCNYG010000004.1:22245741-22259185 GCA_039654305.1 Porochilus rendahli | reverse complement strand
ACACACACACACACACACACACACACACACACACACACTCTCTCTCTCTCTCTCTCTCTCTCTCTCACACACACACACACACACACACACACACACACACACACACACACGATACAGAATACACAACAGAATTATCTAAACTATGAAAAGCAACAACAGAAAGGGGAATACAGACGCTCTAGGTGTGTTTTGTTATCTTACCTGTAGGGAACAGGCCAAACTCTCTGCCCACTAACATTCGGGGAGCAGACTAACACCAATAAACAGATGAGAATAAGAAAGTAAAAACATCTGACGAACATTTTTGATGGTTCATGTTATATTCAACGCTGTGCAGTAACTTTTCTCTCTTCCGCGCCAGAGACACTTCCTCATGTCATCACATGACTGCAGTCACGTGGTTTTCCATAACGGATAAAAAGCCTCGTGACAAAAGCAGGTGTAAAAGTCTGAGACCGAAGCTTTTACCTAGTCTGCTTTTTAGTTTTAATGCACAGCCTAATGTTTACATGAAAAAAAATAATTAATTTGCAAGTAATAATCAGAGAAGAGAGATTGGTGACTACATTCGGGATGAAAATCACAAGCACCATGACGACATTGTTTTATTCTTCAGAAACAATCCTCATCGAGTCTTTTTTTTCATCAGCATCCAGCAACTCTGCTAAAGATGAATTAACTAAAATTAGCCTAATTTAACTTTTAAAATGTCAGAACACCAGAAAAATTCGAATAAAATTCAATTCAGATTTAAACGTATAAAACGCCATCTTTCTTTTCCAGTGTCGGCTCCTGACAAATTTCTCGTGGGGGGTGATGATGACGAAGGTAACCCGTTCAATGGTTAAACTGATAAGTAGTGAGGCAATTATCACCTTTTACTGGTCAACTCAGCAAAATCACCTGTAACTACTACACTGAAAGACAAAGATTGGGTGGGTGTGTATGACAGAGAGAGGCAGAAACAATGATTGTCACTATGGAGACCACATCACCTGTACTGAAATTTTGCTCGTCTTTCTTTCAGGTGTCAGTTGTAGGCCCAAATGTTAAAATTTTAGCCACCTGTCCATGTGGGTCTTTAACGACTCGTGTTTCCTCACCTTCTCAGACAGATGGTGATGTCGGTGACTGCTGTAGTTGTCCATGCGGGATTTTCTTTTAAAGAAATAATGGAGTTTCTCTGTACATTTGCTACTAAACTTGACTGTGACCCGCTGACCTGCTAGTGGCGCGATTCTATTTATTTATTTATTTTTAACGTTCGTATGACGAAAGCACGTTAGTGCGAGCCCTCCCGGAACTTTTTCCTGATAACAATCATGGGCGTTATTTTATTCTTTGACACCGAGAATTCATCTTATGTTTTTCATGCATTGTCATCCCACGTCATCTGACCACAGCACCTGGTTTCACTGTCTTTTGCTCCATCTGAAATAAGCTCAGTCCCAGAGAACTCAGCGTATGGCTTCCTCCTTGTGTAGCATTTACAAGTATGGGTGAAGGCTTAAAGGTCACACATGTCCAACAGAATCTTTTCACAATATTTTGTACTGTCGGTTTTGAAAGATTACATTTTCTGTGTTTTTGAGTTGAGAAATGTTCTTTTTGAACTGACTAACAAGTTTCGAATTTTGACTCGGAGGGTTGAGGCATGACTTGTTCTTGTTTGCAGAGATTGAGCCTCTGATGGATGCTTCTTTTACGCCCAATTATGATACCTCAACTGCTACCAATTATTTTTGTGGTACTACTTGAATATTCTGTAAATGTTTTAATCCTATTATTATTATGTCCCAACTTTTCTTGAGTGTGTTTTGTGGCCATCACATTCTAACATTGTTTATGTTTACAAAACAAAACAAAATTGGCCACAAACTATTTGCATTCTTCTATACATGAGTATCAATGACCCTGCAACAGGCGCAACGATATTAGCCAACATTGCCATCTCTTGAAATTGTTTCCCTTCTTCTGTTTCTTAACACTTAATCTTGGACTTTTTTTCACCTTCTATAAATCGGTGATGCATTGCCAAGTTTTCTTGCATGCGCACGACAGTTCCTCCCGGAATGTGGACTTGTTATTGTCATGCATCCATCCATTTTCTGAACCACTTCAGGCTACCAGGCTGGAGCCTACTTCAGCCGAAAGCAAGGAACACCCTAGACAGCTCAGCAGTAAATCTCAGTGTTTTATTGTTATTATTGTAAACAGACTCTGAACCAAAACAAGATGTAACAACAGTGAATAGGAGATGTTAAGGCTGATAGCTGGGGTGGTTTTGCCAGAAAGCCTTTGTATTCAGCCAAAATTAACCAATAATGGAAGCTAAAACACTCACAATTAATGAGGTTACTCACGAGTAAATGGGTCAGAAAAATATTGAAAATCTTCTTGTGGTTTTGATATTTAAATAAAGTTTCACTTGAACTAACAATAAACATAAAAAATCCCAACATTTCTGAGAATGGGGTTAGTAATATAAGAAATAAAGTGATGTTTTGAGAGCACCTGCTCTAAATGAAGCTGGTATAAACCAATGCCAGGAAGTGAAT
The DNA here is from genome assembly GCA_039654305.1 of Porochilus rendahli. NCBI lineage: Eukaryota > Metazoa > Chordata > Actinopteri > Siluriformes > Plotosidae > Porochilus > Porochilus rendahli. Next base: position 22,256,627 of record JBCNYG010000004.1, on the reverse strand, counting down.
ATGAACTTCACCACTACCGGATGTGAGAGTGTATTTTGCATACCACGTCCTATTCCATTCCAGTGAACAGGATTTGTATGGGGATACCTATCCTATAAGTAGAGCATGGTAGCTTACATAATCAACTGCACAATTTTTGCCTATGGATATGCAATATGATGGCAATTCCAATAGTATCAAACAGTGACATTTATTCTCAAACTGCTGAAGTAAATGCACGAAACACAAAAACAAGCTGCGTTTGCCTTTTCCCCTGTCTGTTTCCTGCAGCTTTTGAAAACCAGGATAGATTTACATCTGTTAGTAGTGTAGTCATAGACATTGACTGTGGGCTATAGGCTGAGCCACGCTTTGAAGCCATTTTCCACACGTTTTGCATTTGCCAGGTTTGACCTTAGTTCTGTAAAAGTACCAGGTTCATTGCAGGACACAATATAAAAGCAGCTGTCAGTGAAATAGACAGGCATCATCTTTTATAGTGGCACGACTACTCTTTCCTTGATGAGTCCTCATCTCCGGAGAGATGGTCCATGAACTCGTAGCCAGCTCATCTCTTTTACAGGCGAAAGTCACAAGAGACTGGAGACTTGATGAGTCCGCACTTAAAGAGTATGCCGAGGAATGGAACAGTCCAGTACTTTACTGTTTGAGTCCATTTCCTGTAGTTCTCTTGTTAGGAGCTCCTGGATGCTGAATCCACCCTGACAGCTGACGGATGGTCTGCACTCGCCTGCAGCATTTCTCTCTGTTGCGATAAAAACGAATAAGCTTTCACTGCGTAAATACCACAGAGGGCACAGAGACAATTGACCTGCAGAGAAAAGCACCGTATCTCCTTCCTCTAAAACACAATTCTCCCTAAAATTTTTCAATCTAACTTTACTTTGATGGTTCCGCAGAGAGTTTGTCAGTACAATGTATTGGCGTTCACAACGAATGAAGGTGACAAAGGAGTTGCTGTTGTCCCTCCTGAAGCCTCCTACTGCGTGTGAGATGTTCTACTTACAATAAAGATGGATTGCTCATTCCTGCTGGGGTTTTTTTTTTCTTTTATCCTCCTCTGACTCTTAATGATGTTGAAAAAAACAGCATATTCGGTTTGTAATGTGAAATTTTGAGTCACTGGGCATTGTGCCAGCAGCCTAGCTTTGAAAAATTGTGCGCTTCTGCTTTTAGAGTGGTTGTAAGGAGAGAAAGTGGGATGAATACTCTTTGCAATTTGACTACTTCTAATAAAGACCCCTGCCTCGCTTTGAGCCCTGGGATTTTATTAAAGAGGAACTGGTTCCCAGTAGCGAATTAAATACTTCTGCTTTTTCTGAAGTACTTTTTTTTAATTTTCGTATCTCATGTCATACTTTCACTTCATACTGTTTATTGTTTAACTACAGTAGAAATGTTTTTTTTCCCTCTCAGCATAAAGATGGTGCTCCTGTGGACTGCTGGTGACATTTTCAAGACTGCATACTTTGTGATTAACGAAAGCCCCGCCCAGTTCTGGGTATGTGGACTTACCCAGATTTTGATTGACATCGCCATTCTGGTGCAAGTCGGCTACTACGGGCTGGACTCCAGAGCTAAAGTGGGATAAGGATGAGAATGACTTCTCCACGGAATCAGTCTCCACTCTCAAACAAGGGCTCCATAATCATTTGCATGTTCCTTCCTTTTATTTTCTTTAGCGCGACGCTTGTTTAAATGTTTGTATCAGGTCTTTTTACACTATTTATATTTTTTAGTTACGTTGCTGATGAGCAAGTACGTAATGTATCAAAGGCTTGCCACAATTTCCATGCATCCATTAAATCTCTGTGTTGAGAAGGGTTACTGAGCTTGGCAAACCATGAGAAGGGCCCCAAGCGTTTTCAGTGCAATGTGAGCTGGCAGGAGGCTCCAGAGACAGTGTGCCAAATTCATCTGCAACGTTTGATCCACATCACCAAACTATCGTAACCACTCACCATCCTGAAAGTATTAGCTATATGTACACCTGCGTCTGTATGAATGTAGAAAAATACATTTAAAAAGCCCTGTATCATTTTTATAGACTTCAGGCTGTGAGATGATATTGTTACTGATTAAAACAAAACAACACAAATAAACAACAAGAGTGTTCAGTTATTCTAGACTGCCCGGCCAAAAAAAATCACACACACGAATATGGTGTGTGTGTGTGTGTGTGTGTGTACACACATAGATTTATTTGCCAGCTTCTCTAGTTCAGCCTTAGCGTTTGTATGTTTTGACCCCCCTAGTTACAGTGACATGTGAGACACCTGAAAATGAAAAAGGCAGTTTACTGAACACGAAAGGATGTGAGTGAAAATCAGGTGTTTGATTGTCAACTAGATGAACTTTAACCCACAAATTAAAACCACATGGACCACAAAATAAAAACCACAAAATAGAAATCCCATGGACAGGAATGCTGTCTTGTCTGTCAAAAAATTTCAGAGCTGCTTATTAAAAAGGAGCAACTGTATACCACAGAGCTGCCTCACTGGATTCTTGCTGTTGCATCTGGGGGGAAAAAAGAGAGAGACTCCTCTACTGATAGACGTTTGGTTTGCATTTTTGTTATAAAGTTCTGTTTTTTATTTCTGTCTGCTATGATCTTATTAATATTGTGGGCACATTTGGTGTGTATATCTCTCCAGAAGAACTTTTTATTGGATCTATAAGGTGGAATGCTTTTGAATTTTTTTATTATTATTATCATTTTAATTTTATCCCCAGAACCTTATACAATACATAGTATGAAAGGAGCAAAGCAACCGTACTGTCCTTTAAGGTGTTACCTGAAACCTTTCCTTTTTCCTAAGGAGTCAGTGATAATGATTTATTTACTGTTATTAGTAAAATTCGATTGCAGTTTACTGTTTATTTTTTATTTGTATTTTTATTTGGGGGGGTGGGGGGTAAACTAGAGCACTCAGGTAAGAGAAAAGATTAGTATCACGTTATAATTTTAAAAACTTTATATCATTAAACTTTTCACTTTCTCAAAATAAATATTCAAATTATTCTGATGTACAAAATGATCACGTTATAACAGTATAATTATGCAATACTGTGAACTTTTACTGTCAGATTTTAACAACATGTACATGTTACTTTCGCTTACTATAATGTTACAACAGTTAAAAGTTTATCATTATAACACGATAAGTTTATATTTGTGAATAGCATTATAATTTAATGTTAAGATGTAAGAAATTTCATATTCCGATATGATAAATATGAGATTGTTATAGCATTAAATGTGTACTGTTATAACATGTTTTGGTTGTATGTCAAAATAACTTGTTATAATATTTGTTATAACCTGAAATTATTTACATTATAACACGATATCCTTGTATGTCAGAATAACGTAACAGGTTTCACATTATAACACTAAACCTTTCATGTTATAATGTGATGCATGTTTTCTTATAACTGAGTGGCAGCAATATCGCATTCCCACAGATTCGTCTTAGTTTTAATAATAATAAAAAACCCAACTCGATCAGGATAATTGTGAATTTTTTTTCCAGTACATTGGTCTGAATACTTTACTGGTTTAATGGCATAGATAATGGCATGCACATTATATCCCCGTAGTCAGACTGACGCTGTCCTCATGTGTTTATTGATGCTGGAAACAGTGAGACGGAGACCATTATTTATTGTTTAGCCAGGAAACTGGTGCAAATGCTGAAAGCAGTTTGTGATGAGACTTCCATCAGGAAGCCGTTCCACACCATTAAGCATCACGCCAGTGCTGTGAGCGAGACACTATTGATCATTGACCCTGTAATTCTGAAGCCTGGCCCGTTGTGCCTCACAGCTGCAGGGTATATCTATCGGACTCCTATAAACCCTGCGGCATTTCCCTCATTTTCATTCTCACTCTAACATCTCAGTGTTTGGGGAAAAAAATGTTTCCGTTCTCAGAGGATGTTACACGATTACTCTGAGCTGGAAATGTGTGTAAGACACTAATATGCACGTGCACGTATCAGTGTGTCCCCACAAGGAGAAGGCTGTCTTGACAGCTTTGATCTTGTGGAGACAATTTCTTGGTCCACACAAGGATAACTTTTTTTTCTTTTGCATGAATTTCTGTTTTTATATATATATAGTGAGAGAGAGTCTGTTTATATTTACTGAAGTTAAGGTGAAGGTTGGATACAGGTATAGGCATAGCATCCATTACCTGCGTTAAGACCCTAGATGGCGAACGATTTGCAAACACCTGACCATCACACTTGAATGCACTTGTTAAATGTCCCATTCCAGATTTATTCCCCACTTCCTGTTATAATGTCCTCTTTATTTCTGGGAAGAGTTGCCACCAGATTGTAGCACGTGTACAAGACAAGAGCATTACTGAGGACTGGTATCGATGTTATTGAGAAGTGGTGCAGTCAGCGTTCCAGTTCATCCCAAAAGTGTTCGGTGGGGTTGAGGTCAGGGCTCTATGCAGGCCACTTGAGTTCTCAATTACCTCAACCTTGGCAAACCATGCCGATCTTAATGGAGCTTGCTTTGTGCACAGGGGCACTGTCGTGTCAAGAGAGGTTTATTCTCTTTTTGTCCCAGTGAAGGGAAATGAATAACATTAGAGCATACAAAAACATCCTGTCAAATTGTGTATTTCCAGCCTTGTGGCAATTGTGGGGGGTGGGGTTCACGGACAGGTGTGGGTGTCAGGTTATTAAAGCAGCTGTTCTTTCTCTAATACACATGCAATGTTGCCCCTCTGATCAAACAGCTGAACATTTGCGCTTTATCAGGGTGCTATTTTAGATGTTTCCAGTGTTTATCAACCATAATATAATGATTTACTAACTCATATCCAGGTCCCTTTGCATTCTGCTGTGTAATTCTGTATGCAGTGCTCTTGTATAACATACATTCTTCTATAAAACAAATAACTCGCATTGCAGAGCTTTTAGGAGCTTTAGTAACCAAAGACATTGTTTTCTCCAGCAAAGTGTTGTAAATGTTTACTGTTTGCATGACTTAGCGTGAATGGCTTAGCTTTTGATTTTATACTATGCTACTGTAAATTTTGATGGGTTTGGGAAGAGCATGGTCGATCATGTGTATAATGCAGTGTCATTATAGTTGTTTATGATGCCTTAATATTTGATACTTTGTTAAACTTTGTCACATACAAGCATTGAGAAAATCTGCACTCCAAAAGACCTTCCTGAACTTTGCATGAATGTTATGAAGTTTGTCGCTGAGCGCAGGAGTTTTATTTAGGAGTTATTTCCTGTGCAGATGTTCACATTATGTCTTGTACTCAGCAAATTGTTACTGAAAGCCAGATAGGGAATGTTTTTTTTCAGGGAGGATGTTTATTAAACTAATGAAACAATGACATTGGTGTGGTTGTATTCTGATTAAGACTATAAATGGACTGCAACATTAATACACTGTGTAGAAATTTACATGAAATATTTAAGAAAATATCCATATTGCACTGTCATTACATCATTTCCTTCCCAAAGTAAGGTATCAGCATTTAGCAGCAGGCAGTACACATCCCTCAAGTATTATCTGACTGCAGGCATATCAACATATTTCTATATTAAAGAGTTATTTGTTCCTTCCGAATATTTTTCTAAGATGTCTTTCTTCAGATCTTATCTTAGTTGTATTTCCAGAACATTTATAAAGTGCCACAGTTATAGAAAAGTCGAGGAGCTGGTGTTCTGCTGACACAAATCACTTCAAATATCCTCCTCCCTTTCTGGCATATGCACCAAAAATATTGTGCGGTTATGTCACTGTCGATCATGCATCCTGACACCGCGTTGCTAGGTGTGAAGCAGAAGCCTGGAATAACACAAAATTAAAAGTTTCACCAAGAGTGATGTTTACAGTCAACATTTCACACATCAGGCAGAAAGATCAGCTGGTAGTAATTAGCACGTTTCTCAAATGACTGATATTGTAGACTTTTTTATGAATATTATATATAAAGGAATGATGCTTTACTGTGTAGAAGCTGATTCAATGATTAGGATTTGACGTTTTATAAACCAGATTTCCTCTCAAAACCCTACTAGGTTTTAAATAAGAGAGAGATGGATCAGTGGCTGGATGGTTGGTTTTCCAAAAATTGACATTAATAAGAGGAGCATGGGGTGAATTGGTGGATAAACTTGGGAATGTCTTGTTGTGACTGGTATGCTATAGAGGGTGTATTCCCTACCTAACACACAGTATTCCCAGGAAAGCCCACTGCAACTTTAATTATGATAAAGATGCATGAATGTTTGTTTGTTCTATGCTTTTTTTTTAATTATATTTAAGGAGTGCATTTAAAACCACACACATACACTGAAGAGTAGTACAGTACATTTTTTAAAATATAATTTATGCTTTAAGTATTCATTTTTAACATTAAAAAACAATATGTTCAGTCAGAGACTTTTCCATGCACTATTATAGACAGTAGTTAAATATCAATTTTTGTATAAAACTGAACATAAATTCAACATTTTCAGAATTGTAAGTACTTATGTAATCGCCTTCTAAATGAGGACTGCGCATGTAAATATTTCATGAATACAAGTCATTATAGGTCTCTATGGTGCTTCCATTCCATCCATCCCTCCATCCAAATCCCTCAATGGATTTTGAACAAACTGTCACCTATTACATGAACTGGTGTAAGTCAAAGTTCGGGGTCACATGAGGTGATCTTAGAAAAATCTAGTGCACTGGACAATGGATTTGAACCAAATTTTTACCAGTCTCTCATTTTTAACTGTTCACAAACTGGTACAGGTTTTAAGGACAGGACACGGACAGGGTCATAGTTCAAGCACACACTGAAAAGATTTATGATGGATTCATACCAAGTGACCCACTGCACTGAGTACTTCTGGGTTTATTTTTATTAGTATTCAGGCTATAGGTTTTTTTAGCTACTCATTATCTGTGCTGATTACCCAATAATATACTATAGTTTATAATGTATTATCAGGTAAATAATTTAAAGTATTTCAAAGTACTTAGGATACACTGTCACAACTACATGGTACTTGTTGGTTGAGATAGACTGCAGCCTCTCCACAACCCTTGGCTAACAAATGAATGAAATAATAATATTCCATGTAAAAAGGTGAATATGGATATTAAAATGTATAGAATAATGACTCATTAAGGGAACTATATATAGGAGGAAACAAGGTTTTTAGGAATATATGACAGCAAAAGACTTTGCCAAGAGGGCAGTCCTTAAAGCTTTCTTCAGAGTTTCAGATAATGACTGAAAAAAAAAAACAATTAAACAAAAATATATTTTATTATTTTTATTTATTTATTTATTTTACCGAACACATACTATATTTGCAGTGTATTCACAAATTTTAAATGGCCAAAAACTAACCTAAAGTCTCATCCAAGGTGAGTAAATTTTAAAATTAGCATCTGAGCTGGTCATAGCTTTTCAAAAAAATTGTTGCCAATCATGTATCCTGGTCAGGGCCTGGATGGATCTGGAGCCTATGGAGAAACATTCATCTTTTAGTTCAGAGATATAGTACTGTACCCCATAGACAAGGTGCCAATAATGGATGTTGGCAAATTATAAAATATTTATTTGTGAGATGGTCTGGATTATGCATGAGGGACCAGCACTGATGGATACAAGCCTGAAACCATTAATCAAAGGCCCATACATTAATGATATACTATAAAGGGCTGTGCTGATGACTGCAGGGATTTGGGGTTTTAACCTACAGTTGAGAAAAAAGAGGACGAGCGGGAAGAAGTAAAAGTTATTATACTCCTCTTTCTATCCATGGTACTTGCTTGTTTCCATTTCTTGGAGGGTATTATATTTCAGATTTCATGTTAAACCCGATCCTGCATATTTTTCTGGTGTCTGGTAATTAGCAATACAATTCTGATTCAGTACGAGTGTGTCAAAGCATGTTTAGGTGTATTTCATGAGCAGGATTAGGGAGCTCTAACCAACATAGCTGCATTTACTAAAATTGCACATAAAAGCATGAAGGCACAGAAACAATTTGGCGGTCCCAGACAGTAATAAGACTACTCACAGTGCCTGAGTGCACTCCTATTTTGTGTGATTTGAAGCTCTTGTGAGTGCTAGCTTAGTCTGATGAGTACTTTCAAGAAAAGATGCTTTGTGTGTCCTCCACAATTTGTGAAGCAGACCGTTACACACACACATCAGGCAGTACAAAACATTGCCATTCAACATCTGTATATCAAAATAGTTTACAATGCTGAAGAGCTTCCATTTGTGTTAAATGTAGTGCTCTCTAACAAAAAAATATATATATTATCTGGTTTACATTCGTATTGAATGTGTGTATTGTGGTAGTTTATGTGGATATACAAGTCAGTTCAGCTTCAGTAAGTGTTTTATTCTGGTCAAAATCACAGTTGAACAGTGTGGGGTGGTAGGAATACACTCTCAGTGGGTGACCACACACACACACACACACACACACACACACACACACACACACACAAACAAACAAATACAGGCTTAAGGCTATTTACACTGCAAATTATTTGGTTCTTACCAAGATTTTAAAAACCTTAGATTTAGGGGTGTTAGATAATTTATCTTGTTTTAAAAGTTAATTTCTTATTTTAAGTGTTCAACTTAACACTATAATCTTCATTCTAGGTTTAACAATCCTAATTCAATAAATATTGTCAAGTGAAATTATCTGTCCATGCAGCAAGATTTCTTGAATTAAGATTATTGGACTTGAATTAAGATTATTACATCTAGAACAAAGTTTATAGTGTAAAGTTCAACACTTAAAATCAGAAATTAACTAAAACAAGATAAATTATCTAACACCTATAAATCTAAGGGTTTTTTTCCATATTGGTAAGGACCAAATAATTAGCAGTGGATTTTTGGGAGTTGGGAGAAAACCAGAGCATACAGATAGTAACCTGAGCAATCAAGCAATGCTACTCACAGTACCAGCATGGAATATGTACAATCCATTTCAAAGTTTCGAAATCAGTCATAGCACAGCTGTCTTACCCAAGTGTGAAGCACACGGAACGAAGCTCCGTAGCTTTGAGATTACGGTCAACCACAATTATTTTTTATGCATGTAATAACTTTACCTCCATCAGTATCTCTGTCCAGTCGTGTGCCACCACATACATCATGGGCATCTGCAAACCAGAAAAATGGTGATTAAAAAATTAAAATTGATGCAAACCTTTTGCTTTATCATTATAGGACCTCTTGTTATCTAATAGGCCAGCATTATTATTATTATAGCATAGTGGCTAGCATGTCCACCTCACAGAAAGATGGTCCTTGGTTGGAGTCATGGGGTTGGTGAGGGTTTCTGTGTGGCGTTTGCTTGGCGTATGTTCTCCCCACTGCCTGCATGGATTTCCTTTGGGTAGTCCGGTTTTCTCCCATAGTCCAAAGACATGCACATTAGGCTAATTGACTGTTCCAAACTGCCCTAAGAAAGTGAGTATGAATGCTTCTGTGTGTTTGGCCTGCAATGGTCTGGCGAGCTGTTCAGGGTGTACTCTGCCTTCGCCTAGCGTCGATAAGATTAGGATTAAGTGGTTTGGCATATGAGTTAAAGTGAGTGAGTAGTCATCTACTTTTTTTAAGTTAAATCCTTATTTCTTTCCAAATCAGCCACTGAGATATTTTTTTCAGCAGAAAGGAAACACGTGTCTGTGAACTAGCTTGCTAACACCAATGACTTGTTAATAAATCGACCAGCCATGTGACTGTATTGTTGTCACAGTGATGCTGTTAAAGATGCTGTGATTGAACCTGAAAGACGAAGAAAAGTGTATATGGAAGTGAAGCGCCATGAGGAGCAGTAAACAGAACCCAGTCTCCTGAAAATGAACAAAAGCCCTGAATCTATTACTGTGTGTGCGATTAAAAGCCACCCAGATGATAGTTAAATGAACATGCAGGGTAAGGTCCTGATTGAATTGAATTCTTTAAGCAGCTTTTATGGGGAGATCCACTTTTATGCTGTGCTTAAATCTATGTTAAGATGTATCCTGTGTTGAAGACAGTAACAGTGCTGTGTATCTTTTTTTAATGTGCAACACAGTTGCACTGGTACCAGGATCTTTACTCCAACATAAAACCCCTCGGCGGCACAGTGGCACGGTGGTTAGCACGTTCACCCCACAGCATAAAAATCCCGGGTACGATTCCTGAGCTCAGGGTGTTTCTGTGTGGAGTTTGCATGTTCTCCCTGTGCTTGCATGAGTTATTCTCCGGGTACTCCAGTGTGTTGGCCCTGCAATCGCCTGGCGGTGTTCAGCGTTGGCTGAGATAGGCACCAGCCTCCCCGCGACCCTAACTAGGAATAAACGGCTTAGAAAATGAATGAATGATGAATAAAACTTCTTTCTGTCATTGCATCTCTTCTTTAACCACAGGTGCAGATGTACAGGATAAGTCGGTCACTGCAAAATACTGATTATCTTCCAGCAGACATGTCTGTGTTGAATATGTTTTTGTTTTGTTTTTTGTCATATTCCTGTTGAAAGATTCATCTGCACTCTTCTAATTTTATTGTTTGTTTGTTTTTTGCCCAAATAATCAGGTTTGGTCAAATGATTTACATGTATATTTACAGCATTTGGCAGCCGCCCTTTTCCAGATGGACTTACAGAAGTGCTTTAAAATCAGTGAATACATTCTGATACTGGTTCACTAGGACACAGGCTAAGTATCCCATCAGTCAAAACCCGGTGGGTAGGTGTTGTGTGTGTGGGTTGTTGTTTTTTCTTCGTGAGTGTGTGAGTGTGTTGGTGTGTGTGTGTGTGTGTGTGTGTGTGTGTGTGTGTGTGTGTGTGTGTGTGTGTGTGTGTGTATGTGTGTGTGTATGTGTGTG